>JALBXZ010000205.1:0-63593 GCA_027580255.1 Therioaphis trifolii
TCAGTGTATATTTTATTGATAATAACAAAAGTATTAAATTGCATTTTTAAATCTTGTGTCTAAGACGTACTTATAAATAAATGTGTTTAATTTAATCACAAAATTACAGGTTTTTTTTATACTCTTTATATATATATATTTTTTTTTAGAATGCAAACCATATTATTATGATAATAATATTGATTACACAATACATAATATATATCATGCATAATGATAGCACTGTAGGTATTGTTAGGTTTTTAATCCAATTTCAAATGTCACAGGGTATTTAAGTTTTGAAACAAACTAAGTATATATATTTGAATTTTTTTTATTCGTGCCACTTGGTATACAGAACAAAAGAACGTCAAGTACTAAAGTATAAGTACCTATTTCATATTATACCGATTGTATTGGTACTTCATTGTATTTTAAAATGTCAAATCTAGACACAAACATACAATTTTTTTTTTTTTACAATGTTCCAGACACTGTTGGGTTTATCTGTGTATTTATATTGTCTGAACACGTTATGTTTAACGGTGTAAAAATATTTTTTTTATACAAGTACGCTTTACAAATGTCAGTTTTTTTAATTTTAATTTCTACAGTACTCAATATAAAATAGGCACCTATGTGTATTTGATCATTTTGTAGTTTCATCCTGCAATTAATTTTTTACCAATTTTAATGTATTAACACAATATTCTCAAATTATTTAAAATTGAATTATTAAAATTGAAGTACATTGAAAAAAATGTAATAATTAATTATTAAATTATCGATTATTTACAGATTTGCTAAAGATGATCCCGAAAACATACAAATAATCTCTTTAAAAAATTACATATTATGAAAAAATTGTTTTATTTTACACTTTCTGTTCCTTTTATGGTTTAACAGATTTATATTTTTCCTCTGGAATCAGATAGCATTTTTATCTTGGTAGATTTCCTATCAGCTATATTTTTAATGGGAAACTTTTAGTCAATTTTTTATTTTCTTCTGTATAAACCTTTCAGTTTGGATTAATAATTTTTAAGTAAGTATTTGATCACCTTTTGTCTTTTGGTTAGGTTTGTCTTTTGGTGTGAAACATTTATCGATGATTTTGGGTACCTACTTATAAACATTTATTATTTATTATTAACGGTTATACCTAAACATTTTTGCTGAACTTAAAATATATACACACTGTGTTAAGGTAACTGATGTAAAAGTCAATATTTACATTGTTTTATTATTATATAGATACTCTTATTTTCATTTTAACTCAATAGGTATTTCAAAAATGACGTTATTTATATATCGTATTGGTACTTCATTGTATTTTAAAATTACAATTTCAAATTCTTTTTTTTTTTACAATGTTCCAGACACTGTTGGGTTTATCTGTGTATTTATGTTGTTTACATAATTACTCTCTTTTTTAATTGCTTAGCAATTATAGATTTATGTTTATTTCCGATAATTCATTACTTGCCTATGTTATACTATCTAGGTACCTTTATATATTATTATATACTTGCAATTTCGAATGTTACAAGGTACCTATTTAAAATTTGAAACAAACTAAGTATTTTCTATCATGCCGCTTATAAAGCATAAAATGTAATAAAGTATTATTAAGTCTTTTTACATTATCAAATTGTTCACATTTTTTGATGTCCATATAGACAAAAAACAAGTAAACATTTTAACACTGTATTTTTATTTCACTGTACATACATGTACAAAAAATTTTTTCCCAAATTTTGTTTCCTATACTTTATGTGGGTACATGAATTCTGTCCCAAACACCGATTGCATAGGTACCTAATTGTTACACCTAACAATAATAAATAAAAATAACATTATACGCTATTTTTCTAACACTAAAGGGTATAAGGCTACCATCTATATTGGTTTTACAATTTTCATACAGGTTTTCAGATACAATATGATACAGAATCTGGATCTGGATGTAAAATATACAAAATATACCAGGCTTTGTTTTATTTCTTTTAATTTTTTTTGGCACATTTCAATATTATCTCTTCATCTATAAAACCGCAACCATATCTCAGTTTATGGTATATTTGTAATAAAAAAAAAACATAGTTTTATTCAATTTTTCCAATGTGAAAGGGCAATTTTAAATTTGTGCCTATAAATAAGTGACTTTGAATTACAATATTTCATTTTTTTTTTTTTTAAACTTTTTCATGGGATATCTAAACTAACCGCAATTTTTATTAAAACTTCAAACAACTATAGAAATCATGATTTCAATTTATTGTTTAGGGTGAAATAGATGGGGACATGATAGAAGTATTGTCAGAAGTGGACGATGAGGTCAGTTGACGTGAAAACTAAAACACATGAAAAATAAAAAAAAAAAGCTTATTTAAATATGATTTGTAATTAAATTAAATTATAGTTCGATATTGACGGTCCGCCTGCAGCACGTGAGGTGTTGATTGTAGATCGACCAGCTGGCGTGCAACACGAGTTACCACGACGATACGATGTAGGCGCGTTGGATCATGTATGCTCGCACTGCAGCGCGCGTCACTTCATGTGTGAGCGCACCACCGCTACAGACAGACACTTCGCTACGTGTTGTAATAACGGTTTAATGACCGTTACCGGTAATCGCGTTTTGCAACCTGCACCAGAGTTATTAATGGGTTTGTTGATAGATGATTCACAGGATGGCAGGAATTTCCGGAACGAATTCCGTCGGTACAACAATTCTCTGGCGTTCGCTGCGTTTTCCACCGATCTAAACCAACGACGGTTGACCGGCGCGGGTCCAAGGGTGTTCTCCGTACACGGACAGGTGTATCACAGGATCACCAACGATGTTGTCGGAAACGATGACAGGCAGCCGAAATACTGTGAACTGTATTTCGTCGAATCGGAGACGGCGAACCGTATTCGAATGGAACAACAGACGAATCAGCACAGAGTGTCGGAAAACTTGATGGCCTCACTGGACGCCATGTTACGTGAAATCAATCCTTACGCACAGGCTTTTCGGTAATTATACACAATAAATATTAAATACTAAACAAAATATACAACATGAGTGCATTGTTGTTATTACGTTGTAGTAACATGCGTCAGGTGTGGACGGCGGAACGAGAATCCGCCGCAGCCGACCCTGAGAGGGAACCAAGAAGAGTGGCCATGCATTTCGTCAGCGATCCAAGCAGAGACCGGCGTAGGTATAACGCACCGGCAGCAAACGAAGTAGCAGTGGTGTTTGTCGGTGATGACGGTCGACCGCCAAGAAACGTCGATCTGGTTATCTACGACACGAATCCGAATCGACCGGGTTATCAAAGGCAAAACATACCGTCCGGATCGTGCCACGCGGACCCAATGTTGTACCCGCTGTTTTTCCCATACGGAGAGATAGGTTGGACATTCCACTTGCAGCAAGAGGGCGTCCGTCGAAACCAAGTGCGCACGCGGAACAGTATCCGAGAGTTCGCGTGTTACCGTATAGCAATTAGATATCGTGGAAACAACGATATTAGACACCCAGAATTTAGTCTTTTACACGGCGGTGGTTTTCTGTTTCAGCAATACGTGTGCGACCAGTACGTTCGTATGGAGGCGAATAACTTGCGGTACGTGGACAACAACCAGGCCCAGCTGTTCGCGGACGCGTATCAAGGTCTTATGGACCACGTTAACCAACAGCACGATTTGAACGCGCCGGAGCTCGAGGCCGCCGGTCGTAGAGTTATTTTGCCGTCCACGTTTGTGGGCAGTCCCCGTTACATGAAACAGTGTTATCACGACGCGATGACTATAGTGCGTAAGTACGGTAAGCCGGACCTGTTTATAACGTTTACGTGCAATCCCAGGTGGCCGGAAATCCAACAAAACCTCGCTCACGGGTCGACGGCGAACGACCGACCCGATCTGGTGGCCAGGGTGTTTCACGCTAAACTCGCGGAGGTCATGCGGGACATAACGAAGAACAGGATATTCGGTTATGTAGACGCGTATGTTTATACCGTTGAGTTTCAGAAACGCGGTCTGCCGCACGCGCACATAGTGATCGTCTTACGCGAAGACTGTAAGTTTCAAACCGCGGACGACATCGACAACGTCGTTTGTGCCTATTTACCAGACCCTGTGACCGAGAGGCGGTTACACACGGCCGTATCGTCACACATGATTCACGGCCCGTGCGGACCATTGAACCCGAACAGCCCGTGTATGGTGGACGGCAGTTGTTCCAAGAAGTTTCCGAAAGAGTACAGCGAAGAGACTCTGTTCAGATCGGATGGCGGTTATCCAACGTACCTGAGACCCGACAACGGTCGCACGGTGAACGTCAGAAATCACGAAGTCGGTAACGAGTTTGTCGTGCCGCACAATCCGTACCTGTTGGCCAAATACGACGCGCACATTAACGTCGAGGTGTGCTCTACGGTGAAGAGCGTAATGTATTTGTACAAGTACGTGTACAAAGGCCACGACGCGGCCACATTGGCGGTGTGGGACGCGAACGAAATACAAGGGTAATTATAATATACTACATTAATAATAATTAAAATAACATACGCTTTTGTAATTCTATTACTATTATTATCAGTTTCCTGAATTCGCGTTACGTCAGTCCACCGGAAGGAGTTTGGCGGCTGTTTTCGTACGAAATGCACAAACGGAGTCACACGGTCATTAGACTTCCGGTTCATCTGGAAGGTCGTCACGACGTGTACTTTGCACCGGGCCAGTTGGAAGAGCGTGTGCGGAACGCAGCTCTCGGTCGCACTAAACTCACCGGTTTCTTCGAGCTGAACCGAGTAGACGAGAACGCCCGACAGTACCTGTACCACGAAATACCCACGCACTACACTTGGAATGCGCAGGCCAGACAGTGGAGACGGCGACTGAGGGTTCTCCCCAACGAAACGTTGTCTCGGATGTATGTCGTCAACCCTTTGGACCGCGATCGATTTCACCTGCGGTTGCTCCTTTTGCACCGGAAAGGCCCACAGTCCTTCCGAGACGTAAGAACGGTCGACGGTGTCGTGTATCAGAGTTACGCGGCCGCGGCCGTTGCGCTCGGACTCCTGGAAAACGACCGAGTGTGGCTCGATTGCCTGGCAGAATCGGCTACTCAGGACACTCCGCGACAGGTACGATATCTTTTCGTAACGATATTGTCTTTTTGTCAGCCCGCAGATCCGCTAACGTTGTACGAAACGAACGAGGCGAACCTGATGAGAGATTTCGTCGAACGTTTCCGAGACGCTGATCGCGCCCGGGCGGCGTGTCTGGACGCCATCGGAGACCTATTACAGGCTCGCGGAAAAACGTTAACCGACTTCGGCCTGCCGCTGCCGGACGTCACGCTGCTCGAAGCCGAACCGGACCGAGGCGTGTTCGACGGTGTGGACGCTGCAGTACGTTGGGTTCGACAGTTGGACTCGCTCAACGGAGAACAGCGAACGGTGTTCGATCGCGTAATGTCGGCCGTCGAAGACCGCCGGGACGTCGCGAAACTGTTCTACGTAGACGGACCCGGTGGGACGGGAAAAACGACTCTGTACGGTTGTCTGATATGGTCTCTTCGCAACAGAGGTATGTCGGTGTTGTCCGTGGCTTTTACAGGAATCGCGGCGATGCTCGTGGACGGCGGAATGACGGTGCACTCGACTTTCGGATTGCCGTTCGGGACGCTGACCGACGATTCGGCGTCGTCCATCACCATGCAGTCTAACCGCGCGCAGAGAATACGGGACGCGGCACTCATAGTCTGGGACGAAGCGCCAATGTCGCCGGGAATGCAACTCTCCGTAGTCGATCGGTTGCTACGAGACGTTATGGGATCGGACTTACCGTTCGGCGGTAAACCCTTTTTGTTCGCAGGCGATTTCCGGCAGATATTGCCGGTCGTCCGCCGAGGAACGAGAAGCGACGTTGTCAGATCGTCGATCAAGTACACCCGTACGTGGCGGCTCATGGAGCGATTCAGTCTCACGCGAAACATGCGGGCCGACGGCGACGCGGACTTTGCCGCCTGGCTACTCAAACTCGGTAACGGCGAACTGCCACAGGTCGACGGTGTTCCGGACACCGTATCCATTCCTCCGGGAATGGTTTGTAACGTACCGGATCTGGTGAATTTCGTTTATCCGCGGCGAATGTCGTTGGCTAACGTCGACGACTTTGCTCGGAGAATCATTCTTTGTCCTAGGAACGAACATTGCAGACAGGTCAATCGCGACGTGCTGAACGCGCGGGTCGTAGGTGACGCCAGGGTCTACACCGCCATTGATACCGTGGTGGTCGACGATCCTGACGAAGTGGCCAATTATCCGACAGAGTTTCTCAACAGTCTGGAACCGGACGGTCTTCCACCGTACAAATTGGTCTTAAAAGTCGGCGCCGTCGTAATGTTACTCCGGAACCTCGATCCCAAGAGGCGACTCTGTAACGGTACGAGGTTGGTGGTCACCCAGTTGCGGCGACACAACTTCAAAGCGAGGTTGTTGTCTGGTACAGGCGATGCGCAAGACGAGGTAATCGTTCCGGCCATACCGCTCACGTCCAGCGAGGACGACGATCTACCTTTTGTCATGCGGCGCGTTCAATTTCCCGTGCGGTTATCGTTCGCCATGACGATCAACAAGTCCCAGGGCCAAACGTTTGATCGAGTCGGTTTGTTGCTACCGTGTCCAGTATTCACACACGGTCAGCTGTACGTGGCTTTTTCACGAGTCAGAAACTCGGGTTCCATCAAAGTTGGCCTGTGTGCAGACGACAAAGGCAGGTTCGTCACCAAGAACGTCGTATACCGAGAAGTGCTTTAGGCTTCCTGGTGGTATGATATGTGAATTTAGCCCTTTCTTTTAAATCAGTCTATGGCGTAGACGCGTTGACGGTACCCGATGTGTTATGGCGTTAGTCGAAAGACGGTACCCATTTAGCTAGCTGACCAATGTCAGCGGTGCGCACGGCGTTAGTCTTTCTTGATGGAAAGACGGTACCCACGGTGTTAGTCCGCTCTACAAAATAGTCTGAAATACAATGTGAAATTTATCTAATATTATACATCGAGAGCTCTATACGTCTTTCATCATACCGACCTCTAGACTTAGCCACTATACGTCCAATGAAATTTTTATTTTACATTTCCACACACAATGACTGTATCACATTTATAATATTTTAAATTTAAATACCTTTTTTTCCATTCGTTGATCTTAAAGCGTTTCATTATTATACGTACCAGTTTAATGTGATTTTAACTCTTTAATAAATAATACGGTCCCCTTATAAAACTAATACACACAATTATTTTTTTATTATCTTAACCGTTTCTTATTATCTAAACGATAATAGTTTTACACCGGCCACTAGATTATCTCTATACTTACATACATACATACATATTATTTTGATTGTCTCATGGAATATTACTGATTGGAGAAGGGCTAAATGGACACATATGGTAGCATCTACTTCCGTATATTGGAAGGGGGGGCGGAGAGAAGGTTCGACAACCTCCACGTGGTTCTCTCTGGATGCGAATTCGCTTTCATGCGAATTCGTAACTAATGTCGAACATATTATAATTATTGTTTTAATAATAGCAGTAGTTATGATGCAATAACATACAGAATTTTTTTTATTTCACATTTCCACACACAACGACTCTATCACATCTATGATATTTAAATACCTTTTTTTCCCTTCGTTTAACTTAAAGCGTTTCATTATTATAGGTACCTGTTTGTTGTGATTTCAACTCATTAATACTATGGTCACCTTACAAAAATTATACCCACAAAACGTTAAAAAATTATATTAATTGTACATACATAAATTTTTTTCAGAATCTGATTGTACTTATTAACATCTGTATTCAACTACAATACGTTATCGAGTAGTCACAATAAGAGCTTTCCACGTCTAAAAAACTAATTTCCACAATACTAACAATGTTAGGGTTATTGTTATAAAAAAAACCGTATATGTAAATGTATACTTTTTTTTTTTTCTATAAACCTTTTAATAAATACTGATTGCTATTTTCAATTGTAAATTGTAGTTAGAACTATTATGTGAAAATGCTATAGTAAATACTCAATTGACCCGTGCCTTATTGGCTTTTGTCTATGGTAATATATACATTTACAATAAAAAAGATTTTCTCTTGGGAAAATGGGTATCATATATTTTGACCATACTTATGTAGCTATTCAAAAAATGTATGAAATGTTAGTTCATAATTTTGATTCAATCTATAGTAATTTCTTAGCAAAAAAAATGTTCATTATATGTTCACCTTCATTTTTAAAACACTGTTTTATTAACACTTTCTGTATGAACCTTTTGTTTCATTTTATTTTATTATCAAAATATATAAAGTTGATATTTTTTCAACTATAATAATGTTTAAACAATAGTTCACTAACTTATTTCATTATTAGTTTCTTAAAGTTTTTTTTAAGTAAGCTTGGTTTAGTTGTAGAAATTTTCATAACAATTATTATTCATTACTCGACTACATATAATTATTATGTTAAATACAAAATATTAAGAGATTTTTAGTGCATATTTTTTTTTTTTAGATTTTGTTAAATTTTTTCAAGTTAAATTCTTATTTTTCATTTTTTCGTGCCATTTATAGCGCATATTTTGGAATTTTTAAGTGCATAACTTCAGAGCCCTGAATTATGATTCTTTAGAAAACACTAATTGTAAATTGTAGTTAGAACTATTATGTGAAAATGCTATAGTAAATACTCAATTGACCCGTACCTTATCGGCTTTTGTCTATGGTAATATACATTTACAATAAAAATGATTTTCTCTTAGCAAAATTGGGTATAATATATTTTGACCAGACCTAAGTAGCTGTTCAAAAAATGGTTAACATGTTAGTTCATAATTTTGATTCAACTTGCATCTCTTTGCTTGATTTTATATAAAAATAATATATAATAATAATTAAGATGATAGTTACTTCCATTGCCCTTATCCAACTCACATGAATAAATCTAATCAAATCTGTTTGCATTTACTATTTGGTACTGTAATTACAGTCAATTTATACAAATTTATTTATTTATGTTTATTGTGGAGCACTCAAATTTTCTTACGGTGAGTAAAAATAATGTTCATTACATCAACTGAGCTTCACAAAGAATTTTATTAATTTAGGCACATTCATCATTTTTAAAACACTGTTTTATTTACACTTTCTATTTGAACATTTCTTTGCATTTCATTTTATTAT
Organism: Therioaphis trifolii; assembly: GCA_027580255.1. Classification (NCBI taxonomy): domain Eukaryota; kingdom Metazoa; phylum Arthropoda; class Insecta; order Hemiptera; family Aphididae; genus Therioaphis; species Therioaphis trifolii. The sequence continues at coordinate 9,233 of JALBXZ010000205.1, forward strand.
CATAAAAATATAAAGTTGATCTTTTTCAACTATAATAATGTTTAAACAAAATTTTTTGTAGGAATTGTGTTCACTAACTTATTGCAGTATTAGTGTCTTAAAGTTTAGTCGTAGAAATTTTCATAACAATTATCCACCCATGTAGAATATAAACCATTTTTGATAGTGGTGAAATACATTGGCTATGATGTGTAAGACCTTTAGGTATTTAGTATTTATAAGTAAGTTTTCAATATTCAATATTAACTTCTAGACATAACCCATATACGTGAAATCGAGACGTTAAACCTAACCTGTATGCTACTTTCGACGATGTCTTGGCCGAATAAATAACTAAATAGCTTTTGTTTCTGAACCGACTGACCACAATTATTCTATACGTCACTCCAATACACCAACCTCTAGACTTATCCTACACGCTTTCGATCTAGACGTTAAAAAAACTGTATCCTTTTTACGGCGGCGTTCTCAATAACTAAAATATAAAAAAGATAAAAAATATCTCAAAATAGTTTTTTTCCGTCCCCACTGACCAGAATTACTCTTTACATCACTCTAATAACCGACCTCTAGATTTATCCTCTATACGTTCATTGTATAAATGTGTGTTTTCAAAGAAAAACCGTATCCTACTTTCGTCGGTGTCCTGGCCGAGCCGAACGCTTGGTATATATAATGTAAATACATTGATAATGTATCATTTTTGATACCGATAGTAGTTTTACAACGGCTCCTATTTTCCTCACTCTAATAAACCGACTTCTAGACACAACCCATATAATTTAAACCTAACGCTTTTCGCGGCGTCCCGGTAAAAAAAATTGATAATAAAGCGGAGCTCCTCGAGCCAAACATTTGGAATGACTCTCCCGCTTTTCGCAGTGTCCTGGTAAAAAAAAATTGATAATAGTTTTACAACGGCTCCTATTTTCGTCACTCTAACGAGCCGACTTCTAGACACAACCCATATACGTTAAATCGAGTAGTTAAACCTAACGCTTTCGGCGGTGTCCGTGTAAATAAAATTTATCATGTTTATACTTTTGATCCCGAAAGGCGTTTCACACTGGCCATCACTCTAATAACTGACCTCTAGATTTATCCTCTATACGTTCATTGTATAAATGTGTGTTTTCAAAGAAAAACCGTATCCTACTTTCGTCGGTGTCCTGGCCGAGGAGCGGAGCTCCTCGAGCCGAACGCTTGGTATATATAATGTAAATACATTGATAATGTATCATTTTTGATACCGATAGTAGTTTTACAACGGCTCCTATTTTCCTCACTCTAATAAACCGACTTCTAGACACAACCCATATACGTTAAACCTAACGCTTTTCGCGGCGTCCCGGTAACAAAAAATTGATAATAAAGTGGAGCTCCTCGAGCCAAACATTTGGAATGACTCTCCCGCTTTTCGCAGTGTCCTGGTAAAAAAAAAATTGATAGTAGTTTTACAACGGCTCCTATTTTCGTCACTCTAATGAGCCGACTTCTAGACACAACCCATATACGTTAAATCGAGTAGTTAAACCTAACGCTTTCGGCGGTGTCCGTGTAAATAAAATTTATCATGTTTATACTTTTGATCCCGAAAGGCGTTTCACACCGGCCACTAGAATTTAACACTTCATGAAAATCTATAGATTTTAATAAGTGCTAGGGATCGACCTTTTGAGTGTAACGGAAGTGTCGCAGATAGTTAAAAACAAAATGGAAAATTTTAAAAAACAATAATGGATTTGAAACTCGACAATCAATAAATAAAATATTAAATGACGAATCGGACGAGGTCAATTTCAGTTATTATTTAACATCAGGACATATTCCTTATTTAAATATGCAGCAACTACATCATGTGACATGGAAAGAAGCTTCAGCCAATATAAATCAACACTATGATCCAATCGCCGATCTTCGATTCGAAAATTAAAAAAAATATGTGGTCGTAGCATGTACCTAACACGTATTTCCACAATTGAATGTGAATTATAAATTGTATTAACAAAATAATAATTAAAATAAATATACACGAGAAAAATAAATGTTTATACTTTTGATCCCGAAAGGCGTTTCACCGGCAGCTAGTATTATTAATAAATTAATAACTAATAAGTATCTACTATATATAACAAAATTATATGTAATTATAATCTATATATTATACAACTTACGAGTTTATTATTTACGGCATCAATACAGTTTTCACTGTCTTTGCTATGAATGGGCATTTAATTTCTACAATAGCCTTATCTCCAACTTTCTCAAGCCTTATTTCAAACTCAATTCGCATTTACTATACACCATAAACATTTTAAAATAGTTTGACTGGGGTTGAACTCGTATTTATTGGCATATGCAATTTTCGATTATTATTCGTTTTTTTTAAATTAATATTGATAAAAAATTTTGTTTCAGTTAAAAAAACTTGAAAATGTAATACAACGTTCCTCGTACATTGTTGTATTAGAGGAAATAATAAAAAAAACTAAGCGTAAATCCACAATAATTTTTTATGAGCATCTGAAGTTTGTAAATTACTTGGTTAGGAATTCATCAAAAATTTTCTTTTTATATCTAAGATTTGAAAATTCAATACAAGACTTCTCATAAAATTACCTAATTTTATCAAAAATAAAATGTCCACCGTAAAGTCAAATTAATTTTTTATGAGTGTTTGAATTTCAACTTGTACGTGGCTTGTAACCTTACTGTACAGCAGAGCGACACCCATTTACCCGCTTTTTTATTTAATAATTACATAAGTAGTTTTTACTAAATTAATGGATTGATGACATAGTTATAAATAAGAAAATACCTGGACTCGCTGCTAAGTATGGAAACTCAGAATCTATAACCAGGCCACTTAATTGAACATCCATCTTAATGATTTCCTCCAGTTTTTTCCTAGCTTCATGCTCCATATTATGTCCATAAGTCATTTGTTTTGATGTAACTGAAGGTTTATACAGTATATTATGAACTTTGGTTTTACAGCTGGTGTTTGGTCGCATTTTGCAAATTTCGCCAAACCACGAAGCTGTCAACCTAATTTTTCGTTCTTGATACCAATTGGGGTTCAAGTTTTGATCTCTTGTATCGTTCTCAATTTGTTTAAAGTCCACTGAATACAAGTATTGAATAAATTCATTTTTCTTTTTCTCTAATTCTTCTTCAACCAATGTATCTATAAGAGGTTCTGCTAACCCATAATGATTGTCAGGACCTCCTGATCGCGCACTAACATTTTTTTTTCTGATGCATTTTTTACTATTATATAATTTTCGTCTGTTTAAAGTATTTGACCTTATTCGATCCGTGTTTTTTATATACGTTTTACCAATTATTCCTGCAATGTATGTAGAATAATATAATATATTATATATGTATGTAGAATAATATTATAATATATTATTATATACGTAAGTATAAAGACAATAGTCTGAGTTTTCTAATAGATATCAACATTTATAAATGTGAAGTATATCCTAAACTTTTGGAAACTTTTAAATTTAGAATTTTTAAGTACTTTTAAGTACTTTTTTTTATAATTAAGTAAGTAGTAACAAAACAAAATATTCAATACAAAATTTAAAAAATAGTAATAATTAAAGACTAAAATAACATATGTTTATAATATATAGGTAATGTGTTAAAATACTTTCACATTTTCAAATTACAATAACATAATAAGTTTTTAATTACCTGGACTAAAATTCATCATTTTTTTATGGATTGTGCGTAGGTATGTTCTAGAATTAAATGATATAATAGCTGCTTTTACCCTGATCGAGTAATTATTACTTTGCGAAAAATTAATTCTTTTTCCGCCCACGTATTTATTAATAATTGAGTTAAATTGTTCGCATATATTGTTATCTACGTTTTCAATTAAACTGGAGCTATTATTTACTAGACGAGACGTAATTTTGTCTATTTCTAGAAAAATATTAGATTTTAATGCTTCTGGTACCATGTTGATTTCACCTATTTTTAACCCTTTACAAAAATAAGAATTACATTCTTGGTGTTGTCAAAATCTATGGTACGGTGCATTCTTCAAATCTTTTTTAAGATCTGAAAACATTTTTATCAAGTATGAATAGTTTTAAAAACGTGCATAAATCAGTATAAAAATTGAATTACCCGCAATTTTTTGAATCTTTGTTTTATCTAAAATATTTTTTTGATAAGTAATTGCTTTAGTAACGTCTGATCGAAATCTTAAAATATTAGCTCCGATGAACTTTCTGATTCCTACTGGATACTCATTTTTTGTTGTAATCATTTTTAATTTACTTATGTAATTCCGTAATAAGTGATTACGACATTCGATCTTTTGTATCCTGAATCTAGGGCCATATGGTAACACTTCGTTAAGACGTTTCATGACACTACTGTCTCCATCACCTAAAAAATAATAATTATAATAACATAATTTATTATTTTATTCTGCTATACTCAGAAAGTTGAATTGGAATTGTATTGATAAATCATGTCTTAAATGTAAGTACACCATATTTATCTCAAATGACCCTAAAAAATGTTGTCGTTGTCATATTGTATACAATTAAAAATGATTTCTAAGCGAAGACGACCAGTATGTTTATGAAATAATTAGTGATATTGACCAATTTCCTAACAATTTGTAATTTTAATACGTATATACATAATACAATATGATGTATAACAATTAATGTAATGTCTATTTTAATGTATTAAAAAAGTTATAGTTACCTAATTATGTTATAAAAAACACACATCATTTTATAAACAGTAATAATATAAAAAATTACCAATTAGCTTATTAAATTTGAGCCCATGCATTACAACGCTTTTTGAAAAACCTTCCACTATACCATTGGCCTCCATTGCAGTTAGACGCTTGTTTCCAATTTAGAAAACAATTGTGTTTTGGAATTTCTTTCTTTATAGATTTCGATCTTTGGCATACTGAACAATAACGATTTTTAATGCCAACAAATAAAACTTTACGAGTTTTGTATCCAATTATTGTAGCCTATTTAGACAATTATTTCAATTTTAATTGTATCTGTATGTTATATAATTATTGAACAAATTATTATTATTATCTTACCGCTCCCGATAACGCGTCATATTTAGTTTTGTAGCTGCGTTTTGACCACTGGCCATCCGCAACCACTGTACACATTGGTGTACCATCGACGTCAATATTTCCACATTCTATAGCTAATTGCCTCTCTTCGTTCCCAGCTTTAATCATTTCATCCCATGGCGTATCTTGAACTGCATTTCCAACTTGTATAAGATATTTAGAATAAGAATTAGCTGATAGGCAAGGTATTTCGAGCGAAGCTGAAAGTTCGTTTAACTGTGCGTATCCAATTCCTATATAATTTTCGAGATTATGTTATATTCAGAATTGCAAAGTGTTTCAATATATACCTATCTAAATTAACCAATATAAAGTAATTGCTACCTACTGTACCTATATTAAGATGAAAATTCAATAAAATTAGGTAATTTTTATAATTTTAGAAATTAGAAATAATTCAGTCACTCTTCATGTGATTAACATATTAATTAAAAAATATACCTATGGATTAACTTTTTTTAAACTGAGAAAATATATTTTCCATATTAACTTTTAACTTATCGAGTTAAATTCATAATTAGTTAGCAAAATGTTTTTTTTTGGGGGGGGATAACTATTAATTTTTACATACCGATAGATAAACTTCCACTAACTACCGCTTTATTAATTGGTAAGTAGTTATTTTCTGATTCATCCTTTTCCGAAATAATTGAACTACTTTTACCACATATTTTACATTGAAATATAAATACAGATTTAAATCCTTTTTTACATTCCGACTGAAATTGCATGTCAATAAAAGTACAGCCAAAAGCTGAATCGTGAATGGTGTTTTTTATTTGGTCAAATAAATGATAAATGTCCACTATCCTTCTCCCTTCGAGAGTGCTATAAAGTAGATAGTTATACTTTTATAATAATAATAACAATAGATATATTTTAGTGTGAAATATACACAACACAATAGCTTAAATTAATATACCTCGAGATCAATGTATCAGCGTCTGCAGATGACGAATCTACACATAATTGGTGATTTTCAACTTAAGTCACATTAAATAAAGGTGCACCAAACATTAAACTATTTCCTTTTTCTGTATCCATTGAAAACGTTTCATGAACATTTTTTGTTACATCGGATTTTGGCGTACTAGTTAGCATAGGTTCTCTAAAGATAAAAAAAAATTTTTTGGGGCGGCAAATTTTGTAAGAAATAAAAAAATCATATAGAATTACACATAGCATCTGAGATGCTTCGAAGTATAAATTATGATGATAAAATCGACGATTTCGCGTCTAATAAAGTGGTAGGCCGCCGGGTAGGGGCAGAATCAACAATACTTCGTGGAACCTTGTTTCAAATTTTCAATCCTTAGCTATGAAAGTTAAACATTTTATAAATTTTTAACAACTAAAGAATTTGTAAATTTTCAATTAAATACATTTTGTCAAAATTTGAACTTTAAATGGTTATAAAAAAAAAAAAAAAAAAAAGGCCTATGTATTTTTAATATTTTCCAACTATTATATCAACTTATTGGGAACTTTTTATTACATTTTCTAGTCTTATAACCTAATGAATAACATTTTATCGAAATATATAGAATAAAAAAATAAAAAAATGAAATATTTCAAATGTCTATAAATGACTTAAAAATTGTTGAAATATTTTGAAAATGTTATCAAGTATAGAAATTAATAAAAAAACATATGGTGTGAATTTTAAGTTTTTACAAATATTCGTTTTTGAATAACAACAAGATAAGAATATCGGTACAAGGATGATTAAGTGAATATCCAATGTTCTAATTTAAATGCCCATAAAAATTAAATTTGACTTTCCGGAAGATATTTTTTAATTGATAAAAGTAGAAAAATTCATGAAGAATCTTGTATTGAAATTTCAGACCTTAGATTTAAAAATATAAATTTTTATGAATTTCTAACTCAAAATAAATTGAAAATTTTCGTTATTTTTACGATTTTGTCAAAATTCGAACTTTCAATGCTTATTAAGCTTACTATATATAAAAATTTAAAAAATTGTGACTATGTATTTTAAATATTTTTTAATAATCATTGTGACAATATATTAGGAGCCTTATATTAAAATTTTGAAGCTTTTTACCCTACGAATAAGATTTTTTTTAGAGTTCAACCAATATAAAAATTCGATTTTCTCAAAAATTTATTTTGCATAAAAATTCCCGTTTTTCCTATTTTTTTTTTAATTTTTCCCGGTGCTTTTGAAATTTACTGGAAAATTCAAAATTTGACCACCTCAATACACCATCTAAATTCACTTTACAACCGGAAAGGTACTGACGTTGAAAATCGAAGCATTATTATTTCGACAAATTATCGTGTGTAGGTACAGTGTACACACAAAAAAAACACATCATTGTAACATCAATACAGTCATCGCTCCGCTCAGAATTTAAAATTATATTGTGGCAAAATTATTAATAGTATATATTTTATTATAGACACCGTGCAACTTATTGAATAGAGCGCCTCATAGTGGTGAATACACGCGTTAATTAGGGGATTGGTATAAACACGAATACTGTGTTTTTTGTACTGTATATCATAACGGGTATACAAATACGAAATATTTTAAGTTATAACTTATAACTTAAAACAACTACAACGGATGTATAAATTATATGATATAAAACAAGATAGTCCAGAATAATTACTTAAAAATAAATTCTTATCAGATATTCAGATTTTATTATTGCAATTGATATTATTGTTCTGTGATATTACAGTTTACTAATTAAGACCATGATAGGCTATTTTCAAAATAGATCATTGACTAATGACAGCTTTTAATATTCTAAGAAGGTATTGAAAATTTGAATTTGTTACGTTTTATTATAATGTCTAACATTAAAGACATTATAATTAAGTGTGGTTTTCAAAGTATGAATAGTAAAATTTTATTTAAAAATAGTAAAGGTAAAAATTTAGTCGATAGTGGCCATGTAACTTTTGTTACTGAAGTGAGACCACCAAATAATTTTTCTGTAATCACAGGAAGTATTATAAGACAAACATCCGTTTCATTACACCCCTGGCAAGTTAAACTAGAAGTAGGTTATTAATTTATACATAATTTTATTGATTTCAATAATTACTAACACATACTATACCTATACCTATTCATATAGTTAGATGACACCAGAACCATAACAAGATGTTTTTGTAATTGTCCAGCAGGAGCTTCAGAAAAGTGCAAGCATGTTGCTGCATTAATTCATTATATTGACAATGAAGCTTTTCAAAAACTGATTTTCCTCAGATGTGGGGAAAACCATCAAAGGAGGGGGAAGAAAAATATAAAAAAGGCAAAAAAATTGAACAGCTCTTTCCACCGAAAAAAAAAACATAAAAATGACATACAAAGTATTAGCCATTATGATTTGGTTAATACCTGTAATATCAATTAACTGTGGTGTAAATAAGTTGATTCAAGAGGAACTATTGTCAGAAGATGATAGAGAATGTAAAATTTGTTTAAATGAAATTATAGATAGTATTGAAATGAATGAAATATTTATGAAAAATGATAGACTAATGAATTCAGTTCTCAAGAATCAAACAAGTTGTGATCACAGCTATGTTACTCAACTCGTTAAATTTCCTTTAAATAAAAATGAGGATAATTTTTATTTTAATATGATTGTAGTGAAAAATGAAGAAGTTAAATTTATTTTCAACAGCACTTTAGAACAATCTAATAGTAACAAATGGATAGAACAAAGAAAAGTAAGGATATCTGCAACTAAATGCCATAAAATAAAAATTTGTAAAAATATGTCAGCTGAGAATAATAAAAAAAATTTTGATATTATTTCTAATGATGTCAAGTTAATTGGTAAAGCAGCGTTAAATACAGCATATGGTACACAAACTGAAATGATAGCTATTGAAACATATAGTGAAATGTTCAACAAAAAAACAATAAAAGCAGGACTTATTATTCATTCTAAATACCCTTGGTTATGTGCATCACCAGATTCATTGGTTCTATCTCAAAATGGAGAAATAAATAAAATTTTGGAAATTAAATGCCCTATAAGTTGCAAAAACAAATCTATGGTAGAAGAAGGCACCGGAACTCTAAACTTAAAATATTTGAAGTATGAAAATGGAAAAGTGGTATTAAGGTCAACTCATCAATATTATACACAATGCCAGATGTTAATGTTTGTTTCTGAGCTAAATGAATGTGATTTATTTATATATAACACTATTGATCCATTATTAATAACTATAAAAAAAGATGAATATTTTTTAAAACAAGTTCTTTTTAAAATAGAATGTTTTTATTTCAAATATTATCTACCAAAGTTGAGTGAGTTTTAACAACAGACATGTATTAAAAAAACTGACAATATAATATGATATACAAAATAATATAAATGTAAAATATATAAAATATACATATTGATACTTATAACTAGATATTATTATGTGAGTATTATTAAAAAATAAATTATTAAAGACTGTACAGCAAAAATTAAGTATAATTAATTAATAACAAATTAATAATATTTTTTTTTCTTTTATTAATGTTTGATTGATGGAATTGTTTAAAAGAGGAGGTGTAACATGAAATAGTGTGCAATCATATTGCACCTGTAATTAGTCACAATGTAAATTTCATTTTTCATCATTTTTTATTATTGGAGGTTGCAACTTTGTCAGAACACAACACATATGAACAATATCATCTATATGAGGTAAAAGCTCTATTTGTATTTTATTTAACACTCCATGACTTTTTAACCTAGCAAAGAATCTTTCTACATGAATTCTGATACTAGCAATAGTGTACGTTTCAAGAATCTCTTTTTCTGTAAATCTCCCATGATGTAATACAGGAGGCATGACTAATATTGAATTTTTATTTTCACAGTTGGTTTTGATACCTGGAAAGCCTTTATCAGCTAAAACTTGATCTCCCGGTTCCAATTTGGATAAAAATCTAGAGTCATTGGTGATAAATGAGTCAATAGCTCTTCCTCCATAACATTTTGAAATAAATGAAACCGCTCCACAAGGAGTGATAGCAGCTAAAAATTTTACAGTATAACAGCCTTTATACCTTGAGTACATATAAACTCTTTGTTCAACTGTGGGGGGCTGTTCGACTTTTATTTCAGTACAATCTATTATACAGCGGGTATTAGGATATAATTTTTTAAACCCTACAGGTAAAGTTTCTTTTATTGAACTTTTACTAGGCCAAAAAATGAGATTTTTTGTTTTTATGCTTAATATTTCTAAACACTGGAAAAAAATTCTACTTACTGAAGTACGGTGTATCTTAAATAAAACACCAATTGCTGAAAATGTTAAGTTATGTTTTATTTTTATAAGAAATATTAATAGTCTATCATTTTTACTTGTAGAATTATTGCATACTTGTGGTAGCATTGAACATAATAGGTCAAACACTTTATAAGTAATACCAGTCAAATCTTTGAGGGAATTTTCATTTTTAATTGAATTAAAACCATGAAATTTATCACAAGATAAACATGAATTTATACAATCTGAATCCGGGCCACAAGATTTATCAGAGGTTGATTTAAGGATATTATGGAAACCGTGAAAGACATTTGGGGAAGTTACTTGAGTTCTAACATTTTGATTTTCAAATGAACATTCAAAAGAAAACTGTACAGATTCTACAGGTTCAAATGCTACTTGAGTACTAGCATCAGAAGTAGATAGAGTTTTACGAGGGTTATCAATCAACATGTCATCTAAATTACAATCAGTTGTATCTTCAAAAACAGAAGTAGTAGATTTCATTTTATGGCGTTTAATGGCACGTTGATACCTTGAGCAAGACTGCTCTAATTCAACCATTTTTCTCTTGTATACTTTTGGAAAAATTGAAGGCACATAAGAAGGGCTACGAGAATCATTAGACCTCTCATTACCAACAAAATGTGCACTACAAATTACACTGTGCGCATTTGGAGACCCTGGACTTCCATTTATACTAAAAATTAAAATAAAATAATTATTTTACAAGCAAACATTTTTCTAAAATAATCTTACATAGTTAGGTTAACATAAAATTAATTAAATTAACAAAATTGATTGTGTTTAATAAAAACACAATATTTTTAATAGAATTGTCGGTGTACAATGTACATATTTGCCAAATAAAATAATATGAATATAACTGATATTAATCTAGGTACTTATATTCTAGAATAATAGGTAGGTATACAAATGACTAAACATTCAAATATGTGCACGAACTGTAAAAATATTAATTTAACTAACACCAAATTAGGTACTTACTCCGTACGGTTAACTGCTCGTATCCATTTTTCTTTTAAGTCCTTTTCATATTTTCGATTAGGAAACGTGTAAAACTTAATATTTTGTGTGTTTCTATACATATTACTACAATTGACTACGCAACATATTTTACTACTTTTACTCATTTTTAAATAATACTAGGTCAATTATAGACAGATTTATACGACACAACAAACAAGAGACAAGACGTGACAACTGGCTACTGACAATGTGACAAGTGAACACTGAACTTAAATTAAAAATCAACCGATTGAAATGTAAAATAAACAACATAAATTATTATCATTAAGTACATACCATCATCCGAGTAAATATTATTACCATGCTTTTATAACATAATAACAGCTGTTACTGGACACTGGTACGTGGTAATAATGGTAATATTATGTATTATTAAATGCTTTAAAAAGAGTTTTAAAGTAAACAGTATACAGAAGTAGTAACCAAAATATATTTTTATGCATGGCGAATACAACTGTTCAATCAGAATTCAATTGCAAAAAAAACTTAATGAGTAAATACTAAATGCCACTACTTTGTATGACCACCAAATAATGGTGTGTAGCAGTATCGCTAGTATCCCCCAAGTAACGCCGACGTTTACACCCCAGAGCGCTAGTAATACACTTGCACGGTGTCTATAGTTAGATTTAATTGTTTCTATAATGTTATAAACTTATAAGAAACAGAACAATGTATGGTTGCTATTTAAAAATAATGTTATTACCTCGAATTTTGATCAACATCGTTGAATTGAATTTGTTCTGAAGGCCCTTCAGTATCTCTGTCCACAGCATCACCTCTAAAGTTTCATTTATTTAAAAAAAAAAAGTAAGTACCTAGGTATAACCGCTCAGTTGTATAGTAGGCATCGAGTTGACTTCGTCATTGAGTCATAGGTTACTTTGACAGATGCATTAAAATATAAACTTCAAACGCATTTTATTATTGCAATAATTTCTTTGCAATACATTTTATATTTTATATATATACATTTTATCAAGATGTTTAGGGTGGCATAATCATATGTGTTCAATTGAAGTCGAATAGTCTATTTTTATTTTCAGGCATATAAACTCCAAAACACGTTTGTGTATGATGTTTCGTGATTAGTAAAATGTAAACTTTGCACACCCTCTCCCCTAATTGACGCCCCTCTTTAATAATTGTATTATGATGTTTAATTCGTTGTTACCACTTACCAAGTATAAATAATTTTAAATAGTAGGTAAATATTAAATTATTAAATGTGAAAATAAAAAATATTGGAAAATTAAATTGGAACTTACTTGTTAGTTGTCTTATACAACTTTTTATAAGCCAGTGCTCGGCCACCCTTCAGATTTGAGGTTCGTCTATTTTTAAATTTTTTTTTATTTGCCATTATTTCTGGGCGTTTATAAAAACAAAATTAAAATATATAATAAATTTCACCACTGCAAATTACCGGTGTGGCGTCCTCTTAATGAATCGCTTTAAATTTTAAATATTGTAAAAAGGCCAACATACTAATACAGTAATACAGATAATATTCCTAGCTTTATGTCTGATTTTAATAGATAAATTTACCTTAATACTAGAACTAACAACATAAGGTGCGTTTTAGTAAATGCAAACCTGCTATGTTGCGAATGGGTCAAAGAAAGAGAAAACAAATAGCAAACATTACACTGACATCCTCCAAATATTTAATGTTTTTACTTTTTATATAGCTTGTTCATCCAAATGACTTGGATAATTGCAAAGAAGAGGTCAAACATAAATTTAAATCAATGCAGTAAACAATTAAAGATAGAAGAAGTTGGAAAAATATCTGTGAAAAAGTTAACTCAAGCTGAATTTGATGCTGCAAATTTGCAGCTTATAGTTAGTACCGTGTCTCCTTTTTCTTTTATAGAACACCCTGCATTTTTAAGATACTGTAAAATGACCAGTAATAAAGTTCCTGTTTCAAGAAGAACATTAATGCGCAATGTGCAATGCATTTATGAACAAATGATTTCTCAACTAAAAAATTACTTGGAAAAAATAAAATAGGTATGTGTGCTTAACAGCTGATTGTTGGAGTATATTTCACAGGTTAGTCTATTAAAAATAATAGTTTTTTTTTTCATATATTACATTGACTAATTATTTTTGTTATTGTAGATCATACATAGGCTTCACTGTACATTGGATTGATCCTGAAACATTGCAACGAAATTCTAAAGGACTTGCTTGCAGAAGAATGATTGGTAGACATACATATGATAATATTGCATTACATTGATAAAATCCTTAGTGAATTTAAAATTCACAAAAAAACTACTCTCATAGTTACGGACAATGCTGCGAACTTTGTTAAAGCTTTAAGGTATTATTTAATTATATAGTATTTGTTAGAACTTAGTAGTTAATAGGACGCTACATCCGCATGTGTTGTCTCTGCCTTACTAATGTAAAACAATGCAAATGTGTGTTCAGCATAAACTGTGTAATGTAGTTAGTTTTCAATGTTTTCATATATCATATTACAGTAAATTGACCTAAGCGAGTAATGACCATTTTTAAAAGCTTATAATTAAAATATAAAAAAACCAACGAGAAGTAATAAATAACTACTAATAATTACTATATTATGGTATATTTTAATAAATATTATCCTTTTTAGAGTGTTCAATAGGTAATGATAATGGTGATAGTGATAGTATGCAGGAAGATTGTGAATCTGATGAACTAGAAACCCCAAGATCATCGACATTTCTGATGTACTAAATAATGTAAATATAGAGAAAACATTTAATATTTCATTACCTCCACATCAGCGCTGTGCAGCCCACGCATTAAACTTAATAGCAACAGGAGATATTCTAGAAACTCAGAAGGATGCCGCATACAAAACGATTAGTAGACGGGTTTTTAGCAAAATGTCAATCAATATTTAATAAACAAAACCAATCAACATTAAGTGCAGACAAAATTAAAGAAATACTTGGTCGTTATCTTATAACACCTAATGCCACAAGGTAAATGATATTTAATAATTATTATACCTAAATATTATTTAAAATTAATTGAAACAACTTATTTATTTTGATTACTAATACATCTAGATGGAATTCTTATTATGATGCAATCAATTGTTTAGTAGACAATATTGATAAAATTGATGATATTTGTATGAAATTAGAATTGGTTTCCTTTTCAAGACCTCGGGAAGTTGGTTTTTTAAAAGAGTATTGCAAAGTAATTATTATTTGTATATATAAAATATAGGTATACATTTCTGTAGACTAGTTAACTTTATAACTTACAAATTTTACTATTTTAGGTTATGAAACCTTTATCTAAAGCATTAGACGTTTTATAAGGAGATAAGTCTGTATGCTTGGGATTTATTCTCCCAACAATTAATGCTGTTCACAAATCTTTAAACGGATTAAACAATAATATTGTCTTCTGCAAACCTCTTATTCTTGCATTGAAACGAGGGTTAAATAAAAGGTAAAACATTGTATACATATTTAATATTAATTCATATCATGAATATACAAATATTGAAATATTTTAATTTTTTATTATTATGATTAATGATTTATTTAAATTTTAAATAATTTCCTTATGTCATAAAACTGAAAAAGTATAGGAGTTAATTTTAATTTTTTATTAAATAACATTTTTAACATTGTAATTAATGTCATTATAATTGCCAGTGTGTACTGCTTGTGATGTTGTAATTCGACTCTTCCTTTATTTACTCAATAAATTATTCTAGTTTATACCCTAAATTATAGGTACTACTGTACTATTTTCTAGTGGTTTGTGTTAAATCTAACCAAGATAAAGAGAAAATATCAGCCCTACTAAAAGCATATTAATTTTTTAAAATAACATAAAGTATTTTTTTTTATTTTATAGGTTTAATAATTATTTCATGTCAAAATCATGTCAGGTAGCTGCTACTTTAGTTCCTAAATTTAAACTCAATTAGACAGCTAATGAAAATAGAGATGAAATAAAACAACATCTTATAGAAATTGTAACTGACAATACTACTACAAATATATCGAGTTCTCAAGAATCAAATCAATCATCCATATCTGCTACTGAACAGTTTGAAAATAGTGATTCAGAAGATGATTTTCTCAGCTTTAGAGAAAATGAAATTATCAGTGAAAACAGTAGCACAGAATTACTTATTAATAATTATTTGTCAAATTCAAATTTAACACAGCCTTGCGATTTACCATTAGCATTAAAAGAAGCATATATTAAATACAATACAGCAGTTCCATCATCGGAACATGTTGAACGCCTATTTAGTGCTGGAGGGCAACTATATGATAAAAGAAGGGGATCTATGAGTGATAAAAATTTTGAGATGTCTCTTCTACTGAAGTTCAATAAGTATTTTGATGATTAATTATGTATCTATATCTATCTATTTTAATTTCTATTAACTATTAAGTGTTAATACATGATATATAATTATTATAATATACACCTATTATGCAGATTGTATATTTACCATTATATATACAATTATTAACAAGCAGATCATATAAATATATCATCATCATAATTTTATTTTCTGTGAAACTTTTAAATAATATATTTTTATTTGATTTGTTACTATCTTTTTTTTTTTCTTTTAAATATTTAATACCTACCTATATTGTGTCTACAAGATAGTTTTAGACTTTAGCTATGTAAAATATATTTTATTATATGTATACAATTTAAATGTATAATTTAAAATAAAGTTTGTAATATTACCTATTTTGTTATTATAATTATTAATTTTAAAAAATAATGAACAATTAATACTTATTAATTTATTATACTATACTATACTAATATTATGACGTGAACTATTGTAGGAATATAAATTGCTGGTACAGATTTTATTTTATACGTTATAACTTATTTGTTCGCGTGACGACCATTGGCCAGATTACTGCCAGAGTGGCCGAAACACTTGAAATTGGAAGCTTAACAGATAGAATAATCAAATAAAACAGTATATATTATTTGACGGGCCAACGCACCGTTATACTATTAAACAACAAGCTAAATATTTGTATACAAATCATAGAATAATATATATAATTTATAATGGGGCGCCCTCGCAATAATAACTAATAATAATGGTACTTACAAACTAACAGTAATAATAATAATACAACAATAATAATGGAAATAATAATCACGAGTCACGACGGACGACCAGCTCAAGTGCTGCAAACCAGTTTACCCAGCCACGTCGGGCTTGCGGGAAAGTACACGCTGGAAAGAGGCCCGACAAGGGTGCGCATGGAATATGCCGCAAAGGCGCCACACCAGTCCCACGGACGGCGACAAGGGAATACGCCGTAAAAGGAGCGACACACGTCACACGGGACACACGAACGTACGTGCGAATTCGCCGATGCGTGAACAAAAAGCGACACGGAATACACCGCGCACAACAGACGACACTATAGTCGCGGTGACCGTGAAAAAGACCAAGTTTAGGCCGATACAAATTATCGGCGACACGGTCACCAACAGAGTTGTCGCAATACTGAATTGGGTGACGAGCGGAGTCCGGCGTCGCAACGGCGTAAGCATAGTTATCAGTCACCATTGTTATACCGACGGAGCTTTATCGAACTTTTAAAATTAGCCCATCGATAAGTTGCCTGAACATACTCCCCCATTGGGATGTACAACAGCACAATTGAAATGAGGGCAACTTGTGGATATCAGGTCGACAGATAATATTTGGAGTAGGCGAATGTTGGAGTCCATGGCTTACGATGTGGGATCCAATAGATGATACAATTTTAAAATAATTAATGTACTACATGTATAGTGACATAGTATAAATAAACATATAAAAAAAATTATAATTAAGACGTAATACTTTTAATAATAATACAATCAATTAGAATATGGAAAACATTGGAATAATAGGATATTAAAACAATACATAAATAAGTAACAACGACAATGTTATAAGTATATAAAAAAAAAATAATAAACAACAAAAAATATATGTATGGAAAAGGAACCAGGAAATGTCAAGCGATCATCACACAGAGCTGGTGAATAAATTTACAATAGTTTAATGAATTTTAAAATGAGATAATCAAAATGATGCGCAAACCAGATTAAGAGAAAATCAACCGAGAAGTGCCATTTCCGCTAATACTGAATAATAATGAAACAGAGGAACTATTCTGTAGGCAACAATACCAACTTAACAATGGGTCTGGTAACCTCCCCCGTTGAGGTCAATACCTTTGCCACACGGACTACCCCGTCATCTCCTGGGAAAGTATTTACTATTCGACCTAGTCGCCATGAAGTTGGTGGACCCGCGTTGTCCTTAATGACCACCATGTCACCTACTTGAAGATTTGGGGCTTCTTTGGTCCATTATGTCCGACTTTGTAAAGAGCATAGATACTCATTGGACCACCGACGCCAGAATGCCTGGTGACATTGACGAAGAAGTTTCCATCTTGAAACTATCCGTTGGTTATCTTCAGGTATTGGAAGATCAGGCACGGCAAGGAGAGGTTGACCGATGATGAAATGGCCCGGTGTTAGGTAATCCAGATCAAGAGGTGAAGATGACATCGGGGTGAGTGGCCTCGAGTTGAGCACTGCCTCGATTCGACATAATAATGTTGTCAGCTCCTCAAGTGTTGGATTATGACGTCCCATGGTCCACACAAGCAATTTTTTTGCAGATCGCACCGCAGCTTCCCATAAACCACCGAAGTGAGGTGCGCTGGGTGGATTAAAATGCCACGAGCACATGGAATGAGACGAGATCTTCTGACAATTGTCAGGATGGTTCACTAAGGCTCTTAATTGCTTGGAAGCGCCGACAAAATTGGTTCCGCAATCTGAGTATATATCTTGGGGTAACCCACGTCGGGCCACAAACCTATCAAATGCGGCAAGGAACGCCTCTGACGACAAATCCAAGACAATTTCCATATGGACCGCCTTTACCGACATACATACAAATATAGCGATATGTACCTTATATTCCCTGGATTTACGTAGTCGACATTCGCGCATTAACAACGGTCCAGCGTAATCCACACCAACTCGACTAAAAAGGTGACACGCTTGTACTCGCCCTGCAGGCAAGTCAGCCATTACAGGATGGGGCGTTCGAGCAATTGCTTTGACGCATCGAGCGCAAGATCCTATCGTCTTACGGATTACTGAACGAACAGACATGACCCAAAAATGACGAGTACTTAACGAGGTAATTACTCTGGGACCCGAGTGACAGGTCTGAAGATGCCAATGGCGCACAATAAGCAACGACAAATGAGAACCTTTTGCTAAGAGCAAAGGTTGACGTTGAGAACTTGTTAACTCAGAGTGTCCTAGTCTTCCTCCGACACGAATTAAGCCATTAGAATCTATGAAAGGACGGAGACTGGCAAAGACACGAGCGGGTATCCGTTGATGAGCTAGATCTTTATACAAACTGACCAAGGTACAACGTTGTGAGACCCTGACAGCTACCGCCAGAGTGTCATCCAACTCTGATCGACTCAGGAAGGGTGCCGGATATACTTGACTGCGACAACGACCTATAAAGCGACGCATCCAGGATATAACCCTAATCATGTTGGTGTAAGAAGAGAACCGTGTAAGCCATTCGACCTCGGTGTCAATTTGTGTCGCCAGTGATACGATCTCCATTTCTGGTAACTCTTCTTCTGGCAACAAATGTGATAATTGACCCTGCCAATTATCCTCTGGGTGAGTCAAAAACGTAGGACCGGACCAATACAAGGTGTGATGTAGCAACTCAGATGGAAGTAGGCCCCGGGAAGCACAGTCTGCAGGATTAGAATCTGAACGGACATACCTCCAGGTACAGAACGGCAAGCATTGATGTATTTGATGAACGCGATTGGATACAAACACTTTAAAGGTCGTATGTGGTTTGACAATCCATGATAGTACCACTTGCGAGTCTGACCATGCTAGCACTTCATCCACCAAAATATTTCCTTCAAGCGCATCTTTAATACGAGACATCCAGCGAGCTAATAATAAGGCGGCACATAACTCAAGCCTTGGTGTCGTTGATGTCTTCATGAGTGCCATTTTAGTTTTGGTGCCGAGTAATGAGACCGATACGGAATTATCTACTAGCCGTGTCCGCAGATATACCACAGCCGCATATCCTTTATCCGAAGCGTCACAGAACCCACATAGTTGGACATGGGCGCGGACAGTGACATATGACGTGGAATGCGAACGTTGGACAATGCGGGTAGGTCATCGATAAATGTCTGCCATCTGGTGGCTAATTCCAATGGCAAGGACTCGTCCCAAGAAACCTTTGTTTTCCAAATGAGCTGCATTATATGCTTGGCATGGAAAATAACTGGCGCGATGAATCCAAGGGGGTCAAAAATTTGAGCTATTGTAGAAAGAACTGATCGTTTGGTGGTAGTCTTGGACGATAAGTGCACGTGAAATCCAAACATATCTCGATTAGACTGCCATTGAAGACCCAGTACCTTGACGAGACCGCTCTCCTTATCATCAAAATTGACAGCGTGTGCAGCTCGATCTTCAGGTGCGACAGCTAATTGAACCTCCGACGAATTGCTAGACCATTTCTTCAAATCGAATCCGGCTCGATTCAGAATACATTTTAAATCTGATTGCAATTTCAACAGCTCGGGTACACTATCGGCGCCCACGCAAATATCATCCACGTAAGTTTGATATCGTAGTGCATTTTGGATATTTGGTAACTCGTCACATTCTCGGTCGGCGATGTCCTTCAGCACTTTTAAGGCCAGAAAAGGAGAGCAGTTAACACCATAAGTCACTGTCTTAAGTTCATATTCTTTTAATTGATCGACTTGAGACGGCCGCCAAAAAATATGCTGGTACCTGCGATATTCTGGGAGCACCAAAATTTGCCTATACATCTTACACACATCCGTTGTGAAGGCGTACTTAAAGACACGAAATCGCAATAATATGCCATCAATATCTTGCTGTAGCTTGGGCCCGACGAAAAGACACTGGTTTAATGAACAGCTTGATCCTGACATGGCTGATGCATCAAAGACGACCCGGATCTTCCCATATGCTGGAGATCCTTTAAAAACTGGATGGTGGGGAATAAAGTAGTCTCCAGAATCAGATGCAACCGCCATGTGTCCCAGGCTTTCATATTCAAGCATGAAATCACGATAGGCCTGGCCTAGAACCTCATCAGCTTGAAGTTTTTTTTCTAAGTTCTGAAAGCGTCGCAAAGCTACTTGTTTGGAGCCTGAGAAAGTACCCGGCGGAATGTCACTCTTAAAAGGTAGAGGTACTGAGAAGCGACCAGTATTATCACGGATGCGTTCAGAAGAATAAATGTATTCGCAACGCCCATCGTCGGTGAAACTTGGTGGCGCGGATTCAGGCTCTTCCATACTCCAAAATCGTTGAACCATGTCCTCCAATGATACCGTAAGTGACACTAGATGTGAGTATAATCCTGTTGGTGAGTCGGTAACTGGACCAATGATAACCCATCCGAACAAAGAGCCAAAGGCAGCTGGTAAAGAGTCGTTATACACAACACGCTTACCGTCCATTATCTGTGCGAAAATGTCTGCACCTAATAGCATGTCGACTGGTGCTGGAGAATCAAAATAAGGGTCTGCCAGTGCCAAGTGGGCAAAATTTTCTTTAAGACGGGGTGACAGACAGGTTGACGGCATGTGTCCTGTGATGTTGGGGAGAATCCAGGCTTTGACTGATAAGTTGTGGTCGACATTATACCGCGGAGATACTAGGCAATTTACTACACCAGTCACACTTGGAACCTGAACACCCGACAGGCCAGTTAAGGGTACCGTCCACTTCAGCCGCCGCAACCCAAGCCGTTCAACACATGACGCGGTTATAGTGCTTACTTGAGATGCGGAATCAATCAAGGCGCGTACGGGGTGCATGCAACCCACATGATCCTGGACGTGTATCAACGCAGTCCCTAATAGAACCGTCGGTTGATTTGAAGAGCTTAAGAGTGAAATTCCAGGGCCATTTGAAACCTGGCTCGATGAGTCACGGTCACGATGTAATAACGAATGATGTCGTCCGGTACACTTGTCGCAAGACTTGGTCACCTTGCATTGAGCAGACCAGTGTTTAGAGTCAAGACATCGGAACCAAATCCTTTTGTCGCGAGCAGTTTTGTAGCGATCGTCCAACGATAACTTATTAAAGTCACTGCAAGTTGGCGAGATATGTTTCCCAGAACAGAATAAACATTTGGAAGTAGTGAGGTTGTTTGCCTTGGACACCATTAAGGTAGACTTTGATTTCCTATCTGCATGATGGTACAAAGAAGACGATTTTGATTTAGCATGGTTGGAGACATGTCGTGCTCCACCAGTTACGTTCACTGTTTCAAGGAGAGATACTCGATTGTAAACATATGACACGATGTCATTTAAACTGGGAAACTTTTGGTTGTTGACGGACTCGAATCCCTTTCGGGTGGTCAATGGCAGACAGCGCATCGACAAAGAAAACAATAAAAATTCACCTAGATCTGGAACATCCAAAGAGTGAAGCATGGACACATTGTCCGAAAAAACGGTCAAAAACTCCTTTAGACCTTCCAAGGACTCTTGGGATTGTGAGGGTGTAGCAATAAGCTTGTCCACAATAAGCGCTGCTAACTGCCTAGGCTTATCGAATCGATCGACTAAGGTGGACCAAGCTAAGTCGTAGTTACGATCTGAAACTGTAATGCTACGTATCGCATGTAACGCCTCACCGTAGAGACAACCCAACAAATAGTAGAAACGTTCTACGTTAGATAAATCAGAACGACAAACGACTAACGCGATAAAACGATCCCGAAAAACCGGCCAACCTAAAATGTCTCCATTGAATGACGGCAATGGGATTTCCGGCAGACGTGATCCTGAAGATCGATTATTGACATTCGATTTGTAAGACCCGTTTGGGCCGTTGGCATCGTTGTCATTATTAGATGAATCAACTACAGATGGAGCATAATGTTCATTCGCGGAAGGTGTTCTACAGTGGTCATTTATAGGCGGTGCTCTATAACGCTCGGCCACGTTGACCGCGGAAATGTACCCAGGTAGCAAAATGTTGTAATTATAATATTATTATAAACATATAATTAGAATGAGTAATATTATTTATTTATTACTAGTTGTTGCCGCCACATTTCGGGGGGCTTTGGGAAAGCGCGGTCAAAAGCACAAAGCACCACTTAAATCGTTCTCTCAAGGACAGTCGTCTTAATTTAGAAGAACTAACTACATTACTATGCCAAATTGAAGCATGTGTCAACTCGAGACCAATAACTCCACTAAATAGCGATCCCTCTGAACCAGAGGCTCTCACTCCCGGTCACTTCTTGATTGGAGGACCTTTAGTATTACTACCAGAACCGAACGTAGATCATGGAGCCATCGATCATTTAACTCGTTGGAAATACGTTCAAGCACTAATGCAAGGTTTCTGGAATCGCTGGCAAAAGGAGTACTTGCCACAACTTCAAGTCCGAGGTAGATGGGTTTCCAAAAAACCACCCTTGAAGGTTGGCGATGTAGTCATAGTTAAGGATGAGTTAATGCCACCAACCAGATGGAAGCTTGCTAGAGTGGTCAAAACTCATCCAGGATTAGATAGCGTAGTGAGAGTGGTTACAATCAGATTAGCCACAGGAGCTGAGATGAAGCGACCTACAGTAAAGCTGTGCGCCCTCCCAATTGAAGTTGAAACCGATAAAGTTGAACCCCTTGGGCTTCAACGGGGGGAGAATGTTGCCGCCGCAACATAAAATTTAATAATCACGAGAGAACAGCTGGTCACACACACACACACAATCACTGTTGTTAATTATTGTTTATTTTTGTATGTATTATTTAAATGTGTCCAGTGAGTTATTATGTAATAGTACCTCCTTTATTGTTATACGTATATTAATTATTAATTATTCCGCTATCACCGCGTTATCGCACGTCACCGAGTCGGCTCCGCAAATAATTTAACACAGCCGCCGTACTTTTTGTTAACTGTCTTGTTCCGTCCACCGTACGTGGAATATCCGCTGTGTGTGATTAATATTTTTTCTTTTTACCCGTGCGCGAATCGCCGGTTTTCATTATTATTTTTTTATGAATTATTATTATTTGATAGTTTACGTGCGCGAATCGCCGTGATTTTATCATAATACATTTACATTCTATATTTAATTCGTGAGCGCGAATCGCCGCGAATATTATTATTATTTATTTTTTCTATTATATTTTGTGTGTGTTGAAATAATTATATAGATTTAGGTGGTGCAGCTGGCCAGTCTGCGCTCCGACGAATTTGTGAGTTTTATTTATATTATAATTATTTATATTTTGTTGGACCAAAAGGGTCGTAGTTTTATATACATACATATTTTGTATAAGTTATTCGCTAATGAATTATTCCATTTCTGTGTCGCTGTGATTTTTACACATTTATTGTAACCTTATTTTATTTTATCTATTCATCATAATTATATTATTATTTATACCTTTAATTAATTTATTTATTGGTATACCAAACAGGCAATTATATATTATTATTTACCATTTTTTACATTTTTACGTGTTGGGCCAGAAGGGCCGTAATTAATTAATTTATATTTTCCGTGTTGCTGTGATTTTTATTTTATTTTATTTTATTGTTAACCGTTACCATAATACAGCAACACTATAGTTACCATAATTCTTCGTCTTATTATTTATATTTATTATTAGTTACCTCTTCCTTAGTTTAAGATTACACACCTACCCATATACACACATTCATACACAATTACACATAATTACACAACACGCATTACATAGCCGACAGTATTTTGCTAGGCGATCCCGACCATTACTGTTCGAGCTATTACACCATTACACACCCAGCTTGTTCTCCATATTTCCAGGGCTTAGGTGTTAGTGGTGTAAATACCCTAATTTTGGTGTCCGGGCGCGCATATTAATATTGTATGCTCCCGGCCCGCACATTTTGGTGACCTCGACGTGATGTTTTATATTATTTTTATACTAGTGTGAATTTTAAATATTATTTTGTGTTAATTATTGTGTGTGTATTTTATCGGTTTTATTTTTTCTTGACACATATTATTTTTTACTATCAACTCTTTGTTCGCGTCTTTTGAATTTTTACTTTATTTTGTTGTTGTAATTTGTTTGGTCGTGAGTCTTGTTCTTTTCTATTATCATTTTTAATTTATTTCGTTAACATGGTACTTGATGAGAGTGAGCAGAAGGTATTGAGCGATTTAAAGAGAAAGAGGGGTGTGGTAAAAGCATCTCTTACGCGTTTGCAAAATTTTATTACGAAATTCAACCCAAGAGAAGAGCCCATTACGCTATTAGAATTCCGGCAAGAAGAACTTCCGCAGATCAACCGAAAATTTGATGATATACAGTGTCAGATAGAGCTTATCGATGTTGACCATGCAGATGAAGGAGAGGAAGAAAGGGAGGCCTTTGAAGTAAAATATTTTTCTATAAGATCAGAAATGCAGGAAATTATTAACGCTGAAAAGAGCCATAATTCGTCAATAAACAACACCTCAACGAACACGGCTAATACGCATTCTCAACGGGCCCGCCTAGCTCCGATCTCATTACCAAGTTTTGATGGAAATATTCAGGAATGGGAATCTTTCTTCGATTGTTTCAAGGCAATGGTGCATAATGACGACAGCTACCCTCCCGCACAAAAATTCTCGTACCTTAGGTCCACGCTGAGCGGACAAGCGCTGGGTATTATAAAAGGGATACCAATTACTGAGAATAATTATGAAGTGGCTATTAACAAACTGAAACAACGGTATGATAATAAGAGTTTGGTTATACAGTCTCACATACGTTCAATTTTAGACAGTGAGCAGGTAGAATCCGCCTCAGCCACTCAATTGCAAGTCTTATACTCAAATGTATCTGCTCATATCGCCTCACTCGAAGCATTAGGACAGCCAATTAAACACTGGGATGCTTGGCTCGTGACCATTATTTTGAGAAAATTGGATCCATCTACTAGTCAAGAATGGCAGCTTCGACGCATAAACACAGAACTACCAACATATGCAGAGTTGGAATGTTTCATTGCTAGTCGTTGTGTTGCATTGGAAAGTTGTGAAACATTAAATGTAAACACTGATAGAGACAAAGGAAAATGTTCATCAACCTCAAACAATTTGAAAAAATCCTATAGCAACAGCAATACAAAAAGGGCATTCATAGTGCCTGATGGTAGATGCCAATGATTTTTTCACCAAACGCTTTAAACCATTAACCTATTAAAATTTAATTTTTTTTAAAATTGTAATTATCGTCCGAGTTATTATAAATTGACAAGCAAAAGGGGTTAAGCAACATCTTTCAAACACACGAGCATTATTGTTCTTAGAACCATTAGCAATGCGATTTGCAAGATTATAATTTTCATTAAAGATATTCATCATCTCCCAAAACAGTCAAAAATGTAGAGGATAAGAAATATTTTTAGTATAAGCAATAATAAATAAAATAAAATTAATAACAGACAATAAAATTTCATTGAATACCTCTATGTTGATAAAAGAGGTTGAAGATACAACCACCAATTTTTTTTAATCTTAAATTGTTAGTTCAAAATTATTTAAATCATTTTACATCTTTCTCTACATTTCTAAGAACAAAAGGGTAAAATATAATTTTTCCACAATCAATTTTAAAATAGTAATTTATTTTCATCTGAAAAATATATATGTTAGATACTATTATTAAAAGTTTCTAATTAATTTGTTTAGTTTTCATTAGTTAATGATTTCAATAAGGTAAAATTATTAAAAAAAAAATATAAACCTTATCCGAAAAGCTAAAATAAGACGCCATAAAACTACTAATTTTAGGAATTTAGAAAATATCAATTGTTTTCCTAAATAGTAGTAAAAAAGTTGTATAAACCCCTTTTACCAATCAATAATAAGAACATAATTAGATCTTACAACATTTAATCTGAATGGCTTGTTCAAAAGTTTCATTTCAAAATCTATCAATTCCTCTTCATTATGAAGGGGTAGCATTAAGCTATAATCACTCGCTTCATGATCGGTAGAGTCTTCCTGGCAATGATCTCTGCTTCTCATACTTAAAACTGTATCAGTTAAAATATCATCCATTCGGCTTTGATTGTGACTAATATTTTCAACATCATACTTAATTTTCATGACCACGTTTAAAATTTTTTTCAATGTTTCTGAAAAATGATAACAACTTTTTTACAATTATTTGTACCTAAAAGTAAACAATCATCAGTATAAAAACCTAAATATTACATCACACATTTTATTTTAAGCTAATTTAAGTCATACCTGAGCTATCTACTTTGGGATTTGTATGTGTAGGTTCATTTAATGGGATGCTCTGATGTTGAATAAGACCATTGTTATTAGTAACTTTAAATGGTGAAGAAGTAGTATATATTACAGCTGACTTAGAATTTAAGTTTGGAGTATCTTCTGAAAATTATAAATTAAGTAAAAAAAAATTAATTATTACTGCTTTAATTTAATTTTTATGTACCATTTAAAATAGATAAATCATGTGACGAATTTAAAATACTGTCTAAACCAAAATTTTACTCATTTTTGGATTCATTCTGTACTAGAACATCTACCAGCGTATCTGTAATATAATTCAAAATTAATAAAAACGTTTAACATTATATTTTAACTTTAAAGTAGATACAATATTTTTTTTAAATTAAATTTTCAAAATACCTGAAGTTGTATCATTACTTGGTTGACCATGTTGAGTGGTACTTTTATCAATATTCATAAATTTAGAATAAGTTTTACCATCTACATAATTATTTCCATGTTTCAACCCAATTTTTTTTTTGTCACTTTGAAAATACTCTGAAAAAATAGTAGAAATAATAATGCAATTATAGTATAAAGATAAACTAAAATGTACTAAAAACAATTATTGACTTTACAACAAATTAGGATCAATTTTTTAATTTAATTTAATTTTCTAATACTCAAAATAAAAGTTTTAATTTTTTTTTTTACCTTGACTAGAAGAAGATTCAAACAATTTTCTTTTAGCTTTGACTGGTAGATAGTTCAAACTTTGATCTTTAGAAATTACCAACTTTTTAGTGTCATGAACAGAAATTGCTGAGGTATCTATTAAAAAATGATTTTTAAAATTACTGGCAATTACAATAGAACAAACCATACTTTTTTCTGTGTATGAACTAGTATAAATAGGAGCATCTTGAACAATCATTTTTTTCCCTCTACTTTGAGTTTGAATTTCCTCACACGTTGATAGATCAGAGGTGTTCTCAGCTTTTTTAGCAATTGATCTAGCTTTCAGAAACCCATCTAAATATTAAATAGTTACAACTGAAATAACTTTTACTCAATAAATAAATAAAATAAAATTTTTTTAAAATAATAATAACATTTAACATCAATAAATGTGTTACCGATTATTTATTTAAAAAATATGTATAATAAGTACCATATTATGGTATTTATACTTAAAACTTTAAAGGAATAGAAAAAATAGAAATCAAATAAAATGTTTAATGATATCTGATAGATTACCTAACTTTGATTAGAATACAACTAATAATAAACTGAAATATTTTTGTATCAATGTCAATTATCAAATGCACAGTGCTTAAAAATTAAGACATTAATGTAATTCATCTCAATCAAAGACTTGGAAATTACAAACTAAAGTAAAAGAAAAATTCAGTAACATCTGAGCACAAATAAATAAACATAAAAACTAATTTTTTAAAGTATATCAAGCAAATTTATTAAGTATTAAGTAGGCAAGGAAGAGTTTATTTAACTTTAATTTTAAACAAAATACTTACCAATTATTTATAGTAAACATCCCCTAAACCAGAGCAAACATTGAATTTTTTTGCAAAAAGAGGCATAATATAGTTAAAGTAATAATGAAAAGGAATAAGTAGGTAATACATTTTTTTTCTATACATTTTTAATATAATATTTTTAACTTAAAATTAATTAATTGATTGTTCTATTTAAATTTAATTAGAGTACATAGATTAAAAGTGAGAGGAAAAATATGAGAACGAATTATTTACAGCTAGATAGTTAATATTAAAAGTAAATTGTAAAATTGTTTAAATTTTACAATGAAAGTTATGTTTATGAAGAATGAATTAATGGAATAGAAACAAGGTCGTGATTACAAATTAATATCATAACTTTACTCTGAATGTCATTTATTGACCATGTACTCAATTCAGTTGATAAATGTTTTACAATGTATATACCAAAATAAGACGATTCAATAGGTTTGTCATAAAAATTTTCTTTATGATTAAATGTTCTACCAATTAAAACTATTGAACCTGTGTCAACCGAGTGAGCAATATTAATCAATTTTACAATGTCATTTGTTTTAGTATAAAAATATGAATCTGCATCTACTTTACACTTTATCTTATAACTATCAAAAATTAGAGAACCAAATTGAGGGTTAACACAACCATTTACTAAAGGTCCATCATTATGAGGTCCTAACAAGAAACCTTCGTCACTTAGATCAATACTACTTGTATTAGGAATAAAATGTTGACCCAATTCATTATAGCGCATCACTACTTGTTCTAAAGGTTTATTTCCATGTCTAAGCATACTTTTCAAAACTTTCATAAAGTTCTCGAATGGAAAAGTACTGCAATTGTCGAGAGATCCATATTGTTTATAATCATCTATTAAATGAATTAAACCATGTATGTTAGAGGATACAAGGTGTACACCATAGATTTGCTCAAATGTTAATACAAAATAGTTCAGTAAATCATCAGCATATTGTAAGAATGAGCTACGATCAGGAGACAATAATACTATCATTGCAATATTAAGAGCCATGAAATTTTTAAAACAATCGTCAGATACTATGTTTTTCAGTGTGACAGGACCAATATACAATAAAAACGAGCGGAACTCTGTTGCTTTCCAGCGTGCCACTTCTTCTAATGCTCTAGGTTTCCTTGAGAATTCACAGGGAAAAGATCTTATTAAATTAAGAGACAATTTAGAGAGCTGATTTACTTTGGAAGAAGGTAGGCGTACTTTTAATGGACCTTTCATCCACAATAATAAAAGTTTTTTCATGACACCAAGAGTTACAAGATGCATGTAATCAAGGGAAAATGAAGATACAACATTAACACCAGGTATTTCTACTACACATGAAATATCAGAAGTTGTGTGGTGATTAATATCTGTTTTATTGAGATAGTCCTCGTGAGTCCGTTTTGCTTCTTGTTTAGAAGCATCACTATAAGGAAAACATAAACGACTATCTTTAAACTCTCCTTCAATTTGACACCTTGTGCATGAAAAAAAGCCATTATGTCCTTTAACTTTCAATACAAAAGCTTTTGCAGGTGTGTCACAACAAAAAACTTGTAAAACAACCTTGTAAAGATGATTATTAATTAAAATACCATTTAATACCAATTTTTTTGCTTCAGTTACAAAGTCTTGTAAATAGTCATTGCTGTCAAATGGTTTTGCACTACCAAAATACAAGCCAACAAGGAAAACAATATTTAATATAGACCTCACATATGCCAAAATGGGCCAAAATTGTTTAGAGTTGCTTTTAGATATAGGTAAACCATCAATCCCTATAGCAAGTTTGATCTCTTGTGAAGATTGATCTCTAATTTTAAGCTTTGAAAATAATCGAACAATACCACTTTCTATTCCAAAATGATAATATTTACCAGGGTGAACATCTCGCATTTTGCAAATTTCAACTGGTTTTGTTTGTAAAATAGTTCGAGCATCTTTTGGTAGGGTTGAAAAGCATTTATGTTTTCTTAAAATTGTTAAGAGACAATTTAAAGAAGTATGTGGAATCTTATTTTGTACTGCCCACTCAGCTAACTCAAGGTTAAAAGATTTTTCTGTATTAAATACAATATTATCATTCATTGTTGTGTTATTGTTCGAAAGATGTTCAGAATCAAGTAAATTAAATGTTTTAGAAAATTGGGGTTCAGATTCAATATTGTCAACTAAAAACTCATCCTCTGATACATAATCAATATTGGAGTCATTATCAAAAATTTGTACAACAGTATTAGAACTATTACAATTAATGTTTGAATCTCGGTTTGAATCAATAATAATAGGAGATTTACTTTCTATATTTGAAAAACTACTATAATGAGTTTGTAACTCATCATTAATTCGTCTCCTCTTAGACCTATAACTTAAAGCAGTTGATTTTTTCATTGTTTAACTAAGTACCTAAAACAATAAGAAATAGAGGTAATCAGTTAAATTTGAACAATGCTTAGTTAGGGTTAAAAATAAATATAGATAGAATAATAATTAAGAAAATGTTAAAAAGTAGGTGGGATTAAAAGAATTTATAAAAATTACAAAACTATTAAATGTTATTGAAAAATTACTGTAAATTTTTAATTAACTTTAAAGTACTTATATTTGGTGATCAGATGTACTATATATTGATGCAATGTCTTAGTGTCATTAACAGTAGTGTTAAGTACATGAAATAGTAAATATAAATGTTATGTTTTTATAGTATAAAATTTAAAATTTAAAAAAGTTCAATATGATTGTAGGAAACATTATAATAAAGTTCTGTGTTTTTAGTTAAATGTTTTCACTAATCATACCTACAATATTTCTTATATGTCTGTAGTTACCTATTTATTGAGTAACAAAGTATTTTTAAACACGTTGAAATAGTTGACATTGCAATGAAATTATAAATTCAAATACCTAATTAGTTTTTATCGTTGATAATAGAAATAGAAAAAATAGAGTAATCAGATTAAAAAAAAAAAAACATTTATATAGATGGAGATGATCAATAGGAATAAGGAAAACATGGGTTTATTTTTTCATGGCTATAACATTTTTTGTTTTATATTTAAAATATACTTATATTAAATTTGTATAACTGATAATCTATAAAGGTATCACAGATAAATTACATTAAAGATAGGTATACCTATACTTAGTTTATAATGAAAACAGCAATTGCCAATTAGTCTTACATTAAACATAGGTACAATTAAACCTGCTAACCTATATAAATACGTTATATCTAGGTACTCAAAAATAAAACAATTGTAAAAAAACTTTTTAATATTGAATATTTATAAAATGTCTAAACCAAAATATAGCAGTTAAGTGCGAATGCGAACATAAATTAGGTAGTGTCGAGGGTTATAATTAATAAAATTAAACATTGTACCTACCTAGGTAAAAATTAGTTTATACAAGAGAAAAATTTGCAAAATATTGCAAAATATTAGGCTGCCTGTATCGTCAACAATAATCTCCCTACAAAAAAGTACCTTATTTTAAAAACTATGTAATAATATTAAAATAAGTAATAAGTAGACATTAATTTAACACTATAGTACAGTTTAATGAATCATATTTACCTAGTTGGTTCAACAATTGAACAGTGAACAATGAAATTACACCAATTCGGACTATTTAATATAGTGTTGTACCCGTAAATTTGAATATCTTCAGCGATTGCCAGTACTTGAGCTTCGAAGATGGCCGATGTACGAGTACGATGGTAAACGTAAAGATAAAGAAGTCAAACGATTAACGAAGTAGACACTGGTCGATTAATGTAATACGAAAACGCACCAAAGCACAACACTAGCACAAATTTACCAAAGACAATAATAAATAATAATAATTAGATTGTATAATAAATAAGGATTCTCTATGGAACGCACAGTCACGTGATTGATGAACGTTAAACCACAGAATTTCACTTATTCTGAGGTTAAACTGTTAATATTTTACACTAATCAAAATGTGTATCAAAAATGTGAGGGGTTTGCATTATTTACTAGCAGACAACAGTAGTTTGTAAGTCTATTAATAAATCTATTAATAAAACGGGACGCTTGATAGCGATCGCCAGTTGAAGTCACATGGGTAGCAGTTGAGAGTGCTGACCGGGCATAGGTGCGGTGTCGCGCGTGGCGCGTCGTCGTTATCAGTAATAATTTTGCAGTCAAGCGTTGTTATGTTTACTATTATTATTAAAACCTTTGGATAAATCATAAATGGATGACTACAGTCTACATTGACTAATAATAACTCAATGCTTATAATATTATCACAGATTATATGAATATAATATCATATAATATCATATTTTCATCCGGTCGAATCGGGAAAACGGAACGGTGAAAAATCGGGAAAAAAGCCGAATTGATTATAAAACGGCCCAGAGTATTAAGGGAAAATATGAAAAAAGCGTAAAAAGAAAATGGGAATAAAAACGAAAAAACGCGTACCCCCCGTAACATCCCACTCTACAAGAATTTTTTTAATATATTAGATAATCTGTGATATTATACTCATCGTATAAGTTATAACTATCGATTTCATATTTTTAAATATTACTATTTTAAAATTATAAATTATGCCTTTCTATTTACACTTTATTGTTATTGTATATACTATTATATAATATGTATAACTACTGAAAATTATTATAAATCGTATAAATCTAATATGTCTCTGTACGAGGTACCTAATATCATTTATATTTGTTTTTTTTTTTTGTAAATAACTACACAGTATTAAAATGTATATTAATAGTTAATACCTCTTTCAATACAGTAGTCAGTAGTCACTATAGTCACCATATATTCCATTCATTGAATAATTGTACTGACCGCGTTTGCCGCATAATATTAGTTATTACGAACGAAATTCTTAAATCGGTCCCACACGACTCGTGTACTCGGCGTCCGGCGAATATTCGGCAATCGTTGTACTTTACGAGTCGTGTAGGAGGTGTTTAATCATAAAGCATAACGAGTATTTTCACTTGCCGAGTCACTCGTGGATTTCCACCGGTTGTCGGTAAACAACGTCACGAGTCAAAGGAAATTAAAAATAATACGATTAGAAAATGATACGAAGCATATACAATTGCCGAATATTCGCGGAGTACACGAGTCGTGTGGGACCGGCTTTAGGACTGAATAAACTGTTTAAAAAGCGGACCAAAACCACTTGGCTCATTTTGTCTGGAATATTGAGCGACGACTTCTGTATATTATAATATTATACATTATAATTTTGTATGCCTCAATAATGTATATTATGTATTTTAGATATGTATAGTGAATCAATTAATGGTATTGATATTATAGTGTTTTACAAATTATGTTATTCCTTTTTTTCACTGGCTAGAAATACTCATCCAAAATTTTCCATCATGAAAAATATTAATAACGATAATCAGCGCCCCCAAACGACCACCACTTATCACGAAAACACTTAACAACGCATTTTCTGGAATATTATTTATACGTATGAACTTTTCACTTTTACAACAACGTCCTCATAATGATTAATGAAATATTAAAAAAATAATTCTTTATTATTATAATATTAATATTCATAATGTAGGGTAAAAATAATATTACTGTATTATTCTAAATATAATAATATTAATCTATTGTAAAACAAATAATATTATATTATTTAATATGTATTATTTCTTTTGTAGAAGGAATATAATATTATAAAAATAATATCATTACACATATGCTACCTGGGTAGAGCATACGAACCTCCGACTCTAGGGTGATAGAAAACTCTTCTGGGTTCCCTATGTCAAGCAAAGCGTCCAATACAGCTTGATTTTTTACCAAAAAATCGTCCCACAGAGAATCGAGGTCACCGGACGCAACAAGAAAACACGCCACAAGCGTAGGATCAGACTCGAGACAAGTAGAC
Source organism: Therioaphis trifolii (assembly GCA_027580255.1). Taxonomy (NCBI): domain Eukaryota; kingdom Metazoa; phylum Arthropoda; class Insecta; order Hemiptera; family Aphididae; genus Therioaphis; species Therioaphis trifolii. Next base: position 43,513 of record JALBXZ010000205.1, read on the forward strand.
AGCTCAACAATAGATTTGATCCTAGTCACAACACTATCACGTTTCATCAATGAAACCGTATTTGCCCTATTCATAACTCTATTTTCACGGTCGGAACTGATGTCCTGACCCAACATATTAAGATAGTGATAGCAATTCAATTAAAATAAATAACTCGAAGAATAAGAATACGGCCGATCAAACACAATCAAAATAATTCAACTTAATAACGTATTGAAATTCAACCTACAGTAATAGAAATATAACGCTTAATCGGCTGGCTTTTGTCACTGTTTTAGTGATAAACAACAATAAAATACTAATTAGTCAGAAGTGACACATGAAACGACACCAAAACCAGTAATTTGACTAATAAATAATAATAAAGTACCTAGTATATAGTAAATAAATAATACATATTAATTCAACCAATTTAATTACTAATACGAAAATAGAATAAAATTAATTTAATTTACTAAGTGAAACTTCGGCTGATTTTCTATAATCCAATTTTAAGAACGCTAAATAAATTCAAAGTAAACCACGCTCTGCTACCAAAATGTTCGCGTAACGACCATTGGCCAGATTACTGCCAGAGTGGCCGAAACACTTGCGTTGAAATTGGAAGCTTAACAGATAGAATAATCAAATAAAACAGTATATATTATTTGACGGGCCAACGCACCGTTATACTATTAAACAACAAGCTAAATATTTGTATACAAATCATAGAATAATATATATATAATTTATAATGGGGCGCCCTCGCAATAATAACTAATAATAATGGTACTTACAAACTAACAGTAATAATAATAATACAACAATAATAATGGAAATAATAATCACGAGTCACGACGGACGACCAGCTCAAGTGCTGCAAACCAGTTTACCCAGCCACGTCGGGCTTGCGGGAAAGTACACGCTGGAAAGAGGCCCGACAAGGGTGCGCATGGAATATGCCGCAAAGGCGCCACACCAGTCCCACGGACGGCGACAAGGGAATACGCCGTAAAAGGAGCGACACACGTCACACGGGACACACGAACGTACGTGCGAATTCGCCGATGCGTGAACAAAAAGCGACACGGAATACACCGCGCACAACAGACGACACTATAGTCGCGGTGACCGTGAAAAAGACCAAGTTTAGGCCGATACAAATTATCGGCGACACGGTCACCAACAGAGTTGTCGCAATACTGAATTGGGTGACGAGCGGAGTCCGGCGTCGCAACGGCGTAAGCATAGTTATCAGTCACCATTGTTATACACCGACGGAGCTTTATCGAACTTTTAAAATTAGCCCATCGATAAGTTGCCTGAACATTATTAGTATGCTTACAAACTTTGTGATGTTACCTTTTGGAACACATAAAACAATAAAAGTTCTTTGTTCAATAAAAGTTCAATATTGACATGAACAATTTTAGGTACCAATTTTAATTTTACCTTTATGAAGACAAGAAATATTTTTTAACTAACTTAACTTGAGTTAAAAAGTTTATATTAAATGTTGGTTAACTCTTAACTTAATTCAATTGATAGAACATTTTGGATTAACTTTTAACTATTAACTTGATTTAGATTTTAATTTAATATATCGTTAACTTGCCCAGCCTTGTGAATAAGTAATAATTCAATAAATACAACTGCATTGATAATGAGAAAAGTCCGATTTCGAATCTAAAAACTTGCTGGACGAAACTTTTGGTCCAGAATTTCTATACGAAAAAGTTTTTACAGAATAGAAGAAGAAAAAAGAAATGATCAAATGTTTATATTTTATTTATTATCAAATTCATATCTTAATCGCATCTTTGTAAAAAGGTAGGATCTTATAAACAATAATAGATAGCTTTTATGTGCTACTGAATCATGTTTAAAAATATCTAAAAACTGTCATTTAAAAAGTATTATACCTATGTGGTTGCAGTATAACGTAAAATAATATAATATTCAATTAAATATTACCTAATTTACTTATTAAAAAGGTTACTGTTAGAAATAAGATATTATGTACTGTATTAGTGCATTAAATTTATTTAAAAATGTAATAAATACAGGTCGCGTACTCGCGTAAGTACGCGCGAATATTAAAAATATTATGGTGGCAATGCGGCATAATGTACGTGTAACGTGTATGCATTTTATATTTACGCGATCCTCCAAAGACGAAGGTTGACAAAATAATAAACGTCACTCCCGAAGTCCCGAATGAGCACAGTCGTCGGCCGGCCGCCGACGACGAATGGTGGGCGCGGCTTAAACGTCGCGTGCTTGCGTATCGCGAAAACACCTAACAGAACGTTCTCTCGGTCGTAGTATACATTTCGCTTTCGGTGTGGCATTTCACATCCTTACATTATTATAACAATATGTTTAACTTATGTATAATAAATAACAAATCTAAATAACAAATAGTTTCACTTTTAGTTACATTTAGGTACATTTTCTATATCAATAGTATCAATAGGTACCTATTATACCTTATAATTTAACTATTTTATAACTATTACATAGGTATCACATATCTTTTGTCATAGAAGGAATTCATTTTTATATTTAAAATAATTAACAATTTTAGACTAGGTAGTAAATATTAGTCTTTATAGTAAAAAATAAGTTTTAACATTTAAAAAAAAATTAAAATAGTAAATAATAGTAATAAATAGTAATAATAATTTTTTAATTATAACTATTTTATAATTATTACATAGGTATCACATGTCTTTTGTTATAGAAGGAATTCATTTTTATACTTAAAATAATTAACAATTTTAGACTAGGTAGTAAATATTAGTCTTTATAGTAAAAAATAGTAATAATAACAGTGAATAGTGTTTTAGAAAAATTAAAATAGTAAATTATAGTATTATATTATATTATAAAAAAATATTAATAATAACAGTCAACAGTGTTATTGTAATTTTTATCCATATTTAGGGTTATTATTTTTAATGAAATTCTATAAAACAAGTTTTTTTCAAAGTTGAACATAAATGCATTTTACATTTATTACACGTATTGGTTGTATAAGAGACAATACAATGCTTACAACGTTGTTTTTTGGCAACTACAAGAGGCCAATATTCTATTTTGTCATAACGAATGTCATCAGTTGGTCTAGGTTTAAATAATCTCTTTTTAGGTGGTGGTGTTGTATTTAATGATGGTCTTCCCCTTTTTTTGGTTTTGTTTGGTCCTGACTGTAATAATGCAAAAGCAATCTCTGATTTAAATTTTAGTAAACTAATATATTTTTTAATATTTAATTGTTTGCAATGTCTACGGTACAGAAGCCATGCCGTCAAACCTGCCAAACCATATATCCTCCTCCAACTTCCATCATCCCTTTCCAAACTTCAGATCAAAAACACTCAACACGATCTTCGAAAACTTTAACCGAATCAAGGAAAATATCAATTTGAATATAGATACAATCAACAAAATCCCCATCTCCTCATGCGCACATTGGACTTGGGCCCCTAATATAAATACCGAACTTCTCAAGTTCAATAAAAACTCAACTGAAAACTCAATCATTGTATCCCATTTTCATGAATTATTCGATTTATACTACCACGACGACGTGCTAATATATACGGACGCTTCAAAAAACTCAAACGGAACAGGCTTTACAATAGTAGTTGGTACTGAAGCCATAAAATGCCGACTTCCGTCATTCACTAGCATATATACGGCGGAGTCATATGCGATATACAAGGCAGTACAATATGCAGCCTCTTCCCACATTAACTCCTTCCTCATAATAAGCGATTCTTTCAGTGCCCTCATATCACTTCAAGAACAATACCCTCAGAACGAACTTATTCAACTCACCAAAGAATGTATCATATCATCGAAAAACAAAATCAATTTCATGTGGGTCCCTTCCCACGTAGGTATCCATGGGAACGAGAAAGCGGACACAATGGCGGATGAAGCGGTCACCTCTGAATCTACCTCCTCCATAACCAAAAGTACCACCAAAGACCTAATAAACGAAGCTCAAAAACGCATACTCAAATCATGGCAAAACCACTGGGGCGACACTCCAACCAGTAACAAACTAAGGAACATCAAAAAGACAGTCATAAAGTGGCCATATCCTATAAATGCGTCTAGGAGAGAACAAATAACTATCAACAGAGCTAGAATAGGCCACTCCAATATCACCCACTCCAATTTAATCACCAAGGAACCCAAACCAAGGTGTGACTCATGCAACATCCCCCTTACAATCGAACACATAATCATCAGATGCCCCAAATACACATCTTCACGTCACCTTCTCAACAATCCTACAACACTCGAAGAAGCCCTCAATCTAAACAAGAGTACTAATATTTTCAGTTTTTTTAAATCAATTGGTTTAGTCGATAAATTATAATACTCCTGTATATATCATTTGTTTCTGTTTCTCGCTCTTAATATTGTATAAATACTTTTATTTGTAAATAACACTAGGCTAATAATCTTTGTAATTGAAGCCTTAACCAAAAAAAAAAAAAAGAAGCCATGCATTTACTATGCACATATCGTACCCTTGGAATAATAGTGGCATAACTCAAAAAACGTCGAATTTAAGTTGGCACCACTGAAATCGCGAGAACGATAAATTCTGTTTGTGCTTATCAGTTTCTTTCTACCTTATAATATATTTACCACCAGATGGCGTTAAGTGCCGATTGTATATTGTTTTGAAATGTTTTCTTTGTGATAACACAATCGGCACAACTACAAATATATCAGTATCGACCAAGCATTCGACGTTGAAGGACGATCGTCCAGTTGCATTTTTAGAGTTGTGCCGATTGTTCACTGATACAGGTAATTTTTTTTTATTTATGCCTTTTGAACTTCTGAATTTTTGGAGTTGTGCCTTTTGATAATTAAGAATGTTATTGATTTATGCCTATATATTTCTCTAGAATATTATATTATAAAAAACGAAAAATACAGCAAAAGATGACGTCGTTACAGAGAATTCAAAAAATTATCAAACTTTCATCTAATACTACAACTTGCTCCTATAAGTAAATTGATGGTGATATTTGGCCGGAAATTCCTCGGGAAACGGAGAGGTTTACCACAAGTGATGAATTTAGAAAATTAGACCTAAAAATATTATTATTTAACAATCTTCTTGGGACAAACGCGACTTCTACTGAACCTGAAAAAGAAGGTGATATTGAGGATGAATATTCAGACTTTTATGATACGGATGTAGATCCTGATTACCAACCTAACAGACTTAAAGAATTGTTGTCTACCGAAGATGAAAATCTCGAGAACGATATTGTAATGGCTAATCAACTTTCAGATAATATCGAAACTGAGTCAAGAAATGATGAAGGTATAATTGTTTTAATTTTAAATATTATTATTTATTTTCTAAATCAACGTTTTGAATTGCATATTATTTAAATTTTTAGAACCCAAAAGGCCCAAAAAATGTATTCCCAAACCTCTTCAATGGAAGGCAAATGTAAGAAAAGCAAAAAGAAATTCTGGGCAGGAGTACATAACACGAAAAAATAAAGTCGTTCAAAGTAGGAAAATGAGGCAACCGTGTGAAGACAAATGTAGACTTCACTGTAAGACTAAATTTACCGAAATAGAGAGACAAACAATTTTTAAAGAATTTTGGGCAATAGGAGACATTGAAAAACAGCGGCACTACATTCTCAAAGCGATGAAGACAGTGACACCAAAGTACAGGTACGTTAAAGATGATGCAACCTATAATAGATAAAACAATCAAGCATTTTATCTCAAATGTAGAGTTAATTCTGAACCCATAAGAGTGTGTAAGTTTTTTTTTATGGCCACTCTTGATATTACCATTAGGATGATACGTACAACACTCGATAAGCAATCTGAAACGGGTTTTATTGATAATGATCATAGGGGAAGAAAAGTTGGTAAATGTGTACTCGAAGACAACCTAATTCAAAGTGTAAGGGACCACATTAACTCCATCCCACGCATTGAAAGTCATTACCTTCGTGCACAATCAACCCGGGAATTTATAGAAGGTGGTAAGACATTGACACAGTTGTATAGAGACTACAAAGCACTGTCTGAAGCAAATAATAAATCTTTTGTGAAAGAATCTATGTATAGACATATTTTTAACACGCAGTTTAACATTTCCTTTTTTATACCCAAAAAAGATCAGTGTGAGGAATGTGAGTCACACAAAAATAAACTAGATAGTAAAGAAGATACGCTACATGATAATACGTCATTTCTAAGGCATTTGGAAGAAAAAAAACTTGCACGCGAAGAAAAAGAAAATGACAAAAAACGTAGCTGTGATGTATGTTTAAACTATGCTAAGCACCAACAGCAATTAGAGCAATCATTTTTATTTATTTATTTTAAATCTTATGAAACTGCTAACCATTCAAACTATGGAAATTTAAATGTTCCGCCAGATAATTTTTTTAATTATATTAATCAATTGGATGACATTTTTATTATAAACTTTCCTGTATTGGCAATAGAAGAAAATGTTGGCGCAAAAATAAAAAATTTAATTGACAATGTTCCATTTGAACACCCATGTACTAGTTTTAATCTAGAATTTTTGAAGAAACTATATATTCGCCTGAGAATATATTATTCCATTAATAAATTAAATAGAGATATGATATTAACAGGAAGAAAACAGAAAATTAGATATTCTGTCTCACCTTTAAACTGTATTGTAATTGTCATTTTTTATTATTATTGAAATGTATTGTTATTGTGTATTATTCTATATTATCAAATTGTAATGTACTCGCATTGTTCTTTTTGTGAATATGTTTTGTGTATTATAAATTATTTGTTATGACTGTAACTTTATTGTCTACATTATATTCCAACCACATAAATACTTAATAAATCTATTCCTACTGGTTAACTATTCTCCAAATAGTATATGTAACGAAAAATTACGAACTACCTAACACAGGAATCATAGTTGTTTATTTTAGTAGTTTCACCAAAAAGTAATAAACAAAATAAAGTACTCATCCAAAATTGAAATTACGCGTTTTTCGATAAAATAGAGTTTAAACCAGGCATGTAACCAATATTTTATTATTGGGGGTTGGATACATAACATTTTTACACGGTTAATGTATAAAAAAAAATAATGATTTGATATTTTGATATGCTAGTTCGGAAAAAAATGGATAAATGCCGGTTTATAACATAGCTATATTTTATGGTACATTTTTAACTGTACCGTATTTTTTTTTTCATGAACTGGCGCCACTGTTTACCCGATGTGACTGTCTCAAGATTCCGTCCTATCAGGGGTATGACACTCTCACAATTCCTAATGTTATTTGAAAAAAGTGGGGACATGGCCTTGAACTCATGGGCACTGCCATTTTGATAAATATGAAAACCAGCTGACGTCTCATATCATATATTTCAATAGTTGATACTTGATACCACCATGATAATAAAAATAAATAGTCTAATAACATTGATTATAGAATAGACAGATAGACCAAACTATCATTATGTTGAATTGTACGCAACCAGAAAGCAAACAGTAAACACTTGTAGTATATTTGTAGGTTATAGGATCAAAACGTAAACAAACAACAAACCGTTTATTGTAAAAAAAAATCGTTTACAACAACACTTCTAAACCACAAGGTAATCATTTACAACATCAACACTAAACCACCAGAGATCGGCCACCAAGCTGAGTGTCGGTTCTGTATTGTTCTGTGGTCCTATGTTATGCTGCCTGTATAAAATTTTATCAGTGACCATTCTGATTGTTATATTCTGTGGCCAGACTCTTAGCTTATTTTTTTCCAATAATGCACTATTTCGTCCTCGTTTATTATATTCAAAGTCCATAGAAATAAGAAGTCTGTAAAATGTTGTTCTCGAAAAATTTGGAAGACTTTCGTCTTCATTGATGACTGTCAGTACTTTGTCCAATGTAGGCAACTCACGATTAAACCAAAATTGATGAATCTTCCTTCGAATAGCATCTTTATCAAAGTCATCAATTTTTGACACAACATTTCGGAAAATTTTGGTCTTATTCGGTGATGAAACAGTTTTGGTCAGTCGATACTGGGAAATGGTATTAGAGATTGATTTCTGCCCAATTCCTAATTCTTTAGAGAGGACTGCACTAGCTTCCTTTATTGTGAGTCTCGGATTTTCCTCCAGTTTCGATTTGTACGCATTTATAATCATCTCCCTCTAGCGAGAAGAAACAAACTGAAAAAAAGTATTTTATTATTTCCTTAATTATTATTTTTTTGATATTATTAATTTGTAAATTGGTCAGGTTAAAACAAAAGTTTTGTAAATCATTTCGTTTTTTTTTTTTTTTTTTAATTGTAAATTATAATTTGTAATTGTATATACAGATATGTAAACAAATGTGATAAAATTTCTATTAAATTTATATTAATTTCCTTTGATAGGAAATATTCTATAATTCTAATGATATTCTTGTTACTTGTAGTACAATAATTTTTTTTATTACCCAAAACAGTGAATTTATAAATTTTTGCTTGTTTATTTAAAAATAAAAGTAATTGGGATTTAAATAGTGAGCAATAGTTTTAAAAATGTATTTAAAAAGTTATTGTATTTTAAATTTAAATTATAACTATATGAAGTGTATTAAAATACAGGGTAAATAACTACTTGTTAATATTACATGAATCTAATTTTACTTCACATATCAATGCATAATTAGTGGGTTGAGGATATTTTGGCATTAATGTATTCTATTTTGTTTTTTCAATTAACTGCATACATTGAACAAATGTTAGACATTTAAAAGAAATGTTATAAAATTCATTTTATTTTAAGTATTTAAGCTATAAACTGTATATTTTTCATTTTAACTGATGGTATTGTGAAAAGTGTTGAAATTAAGTTAAATTTCAAATGAGAGGAATAAAGTAACTTTTCTAAATACTGTTTTTAGTTTTTTACATATTATTTAAAGGCAATTTTTCTAATATATTAGTTACTAATTAGTTATTAGTAGGTATATAGAAAATGTAAAATGCTGATCAAATATTTAAATTTTATGCTCACATTGAACATTTTATAATAGCTAGATATGTTTTCAAATATATTATTTGTATTTTACATTAAAATGATTAAAACACTTATATTATTGTATTGTAGAACATCAGAGCTGGAATATGGTCACTTTTTATCCAAATTCACCTAAATTTGTTTTAATACTTGCCAGTGCAATTTGTTACAAAGTTGTTATTCCAATGTATTACACTTACTTATGAGTAAAATAATATTATTACTTAATGCTTAGATTAAAGAAGTTACTATACCCATCTTAAAAATTTTAAAAATATCCTAAGTTTTATCATGTATTAATTTTAGTAGGTAATATCATGTTAATTATCATATTTTATCATCAGTATGTCACTATGATTTGGTTTTTATTCATAAATTGATTGATTTTTTAGTTTAAATATGTAATATTAGCTAGTACCATTAGGTAACTCTATTTAAACGTAAAATGTTTGGTCATTTATAATTGAAATAAAAAAGATTGTTGGATAAAATCTAATAAAAAGCTTGAAAATTTATGAACCTCAATTAAAAAAAAAAAATTCATAACATACCTTTCCTTTATTTTTGTTATCCTATCCTTTATTTTGGGTTCTTCTTCACGGGCGATTCTTCTATATTGAAGTTGAGCGTTTTTAAAAAATAATTAAGATGATTTTAACAGATTTTGCGTTTAAAAAAAAACGATTTTAAAAGTGTGTAACCTAAAAAACACAAAAAGTAAACGAAAACACAAAATACAACGTGCGTACGTGACTACGTGCTGTATCTTCAAAGGAATCGTCAGGTGTCAGATGTCAACAATCGAAGCGCGCTGTATAACGGTTTTAGTCACTGCAGCTTGGCGATAAAGGGCGCCAGTGAGCATACGTGCGTTTATCGAGGTAGGTAGGTACTAAGTGGGGGATGCGCGCCGCCGAACGAAAACTGGTCGCCGCTTCGTGTCTTCTCTTTTGGAACGGAGTATAGACATTTTAAATTTGCCATTTATTTGCTCAAACTTTTCAAGCAATTTAATAAATAATATTAATTTTACATATTTCTAAAATTTTCTTTTTTATTTAAAGTGTTCCTTACAATTAATTTCTCGATTATTTACTATCTATTTCGACATTAAAATAAAATGTTCACTCTTCACGCATTCCTACTTGCTTCATGACTGCATGAACACTGTTAACTCGTGTACTGTGAATTGCCCATTATATTGTTATTACCTACATAATATTAATTCTCTAATGCTTTATTCATACTGATCTCGTGAATAACCCATTGAGATAAACTGAAATATTAATCATTTTAAGATAGAAAGCATACTTAGTTATATAAACACACAGTGTAGCATTCCCAGAGTACTAATTTTTTGAGGGAGGAGGGACTTATATTTGTTGATTGCAAAATTTTCCTTTTTATTATTAAAAAAAAAAATTTGTTTACCTCGAAGTATCATATTTTTGATCTAGTTGATTTCATTTTACGCAGTTTCTTCGTAGTATTAATTATTACGAGTATAACAAACTTACTTGAGACATATAATAAAATTGTATTTTCTAATTTTTGTAAGACAGTACGTGCCTACTAATTGTTTTCGATTTTTAAGATCATAATTTTCCAATACTTTTCTACGAATCAGTTTGTACTACATAAAAAAAAGATTAGTTAATAAATTGCTAGCTTAATGTTTTTATTAATAATAGAATAATATTATACACTTAATATTTCAATGTTATATTTTTTTTACTCGATATTTAAATCGTAAACTATTATTATGGTTTTCTTTATAACCTTAATTTTCTTATATAATAAAATGATGCTTATAATTTTAATATAATATAACCTTAAATTTAAATATAATGAAGTTTTAATGTACACAAGTAGATGAGGACTGATTTTTTCCCCTTTGATATTAGTAACCTTAATGATTTTTTTTTAATAAATCATTTTGAATTTCCCATCTGTTTTCGGATCTTCTAATATATGCAATGTAATGCCCAGAACTATAGGCTACGGCTCCATAAAAAACAAAACTGAAATAATATAAATATAGTAATTTAATAATTTAAAAATATATATTTATGTCATTTTCAATTCTTAAAATTCGTATTTAGACAGTAATTTATACACATAATTCTAGATGTAAAACAATATAAAATTATAACAACCTTTTGTTTTTTTCAGTGCGAGATTTATAGGAAAATAATCCAAATTAAATTGTCTAATATCGACATTTATGTCCGTTTCAATGAACAAATGATGTTGTGCTGATCGAAATCTATCGATTTTTCCATTACACATTTCTTCTGGACAGGAGTATGTTTCATTATCTTCATACTGAAATAAGATATTTTGTAATTTCTTCAAGTCTTGACCCAATCTGGGAATAATTGTTGGACAATTAATAGTTTTGGATTTATTTATACAGTCTTTATTGGAACATGAAATGTGTTCTATAAATGATGGTTCATCATTTAATAATTTTGTTACAATAAATGAAACATTACATTAATTAGTTAATTAGTTTTACATTTGTTATGTCAGTGTCTTCAGGAAAAATATTTATCTATTTTAACAGAATAAGACGATCGATATAGGTTTTCTTTGAAGTTTTATGATTAGCCAAGTTTTTACAAAATTTTAACATATCATTTCCACTTGAATGTACAAATTGTTTATATGCACTATTATCAGTATATGCCATAGCTAATATTGATGCAATAGAATCAAAGGGGCATGTATTATGTACCATATATTTATTTTTTTTAAGATTGATAGAAGTTGCAGAATTGCCATTTATCAATAAATTTTCCCAAGTTGAACGTGTAGAAGGAATATTTAGAACTCTTTCGATTTCTGGATGACTCCATGTACTTGGTGAATCTTTTTTTTTAATGCATGATCGGTGCTTGAGGAATAAGTTCATCGTTTCCTAGACCACCCCAATTCTCTAAAGCTTTAAGAGAAGATTCTGAATCAAATGAAACCACATTATTTATGCTACTTTTGGTAGATCATTTTTATTTTCCGTTTCGTTTAATTTATTCATATTAAATTCTTTATTTACCATTAAATTTTGTGATGATTCGCCTATAGATATGGTTTTTGAGTCATTATTAGTTGTAAAATCAATATTCAGTGAAACATTTGATGAGTGTTTATTACTTGAATTGCATTCCAAGGACGTAGGTATTTCTTTGTTGAGTACTCCTAAAAAGTTTTGCATTCGATTCAATACTTTTTAAATGTGTTACTATAAATTTGTCTGCTTTCATTGGACGAACATCATACTTAAGTATTTGAGTTTTAAGTTCTTTAAAATCATTTTCGACTATAGCATAACTTCCATTCAGGGGCGTATTTATGAGGGGGGGCTGATGGGGCTGCAGCCCTCCCTGAAATTGTTGTTTAACGTAGAAAATTACAGTATTTGTACAGTATTCTACATAGTGTAGTGTGTACATTTAATAATAACAATAATTTTTATAGAATACGGACTGATAAAGTATCGTGATCTAGCGCAGCTGTTTTTCGAAGTTTATTAAGATACCGTGCTAATAGTGGTGATACTATTTTAAAAGAACATTTAGAAACTTCTAGTTCCAGAGTGTTGTATACTAGTCCAATTATACAAAATTAAATTATAAGTATATTTGGTGAACTTATCAAATCTCATTTAGTAAATGCATATGCGTGGCCAGACTTTCTTGTCAGGTGTTGCTAAAATGTTCCAATAGTTAAAAATTTCCAAAAAAATGTTCCAAAAATTAAAAATTTTATTAAATGAGTTGTTTATTTTATCAATTAGATAATTTTACAGAGTAGTAAATGGTAATGCATATATCTCTTTCATTATAACTAATTAAAAATATTAAATAACCTAATTAAATCAAATATATAAAAAATTGTAAATTATACATTAAAAATATAAAATATTACAATATTACAATATCAAACGTCTATTGTGAGGAATGATATTTTTGAACTCTTCAATTATATTATCATAGTCAAGTTCTGATAATAGTTCTTGCTCGATAAACATAAGTAATAACCAGGGCTCGTGAGTTTATGCATTTGCATATCAATCTTGCTAAGTCGTATTTAATGCTAGGTGACATAGAAATCCATTTCGAGGTACTGTGGTTAAGTATGTGCAATTTTATGTTGCATATTTTTGCATATTTAGAGGTTTTTGAACTATTTGGCATATTTATGTGTTTTTCTATTTTATTCAGTGGCGGTTTTGGGGGTGAGGCAAGTGAGGCACCGCCTCACTTGTAATTTTCAGGAAAATAAAAAATATTTGTTTCTTAAGGTATATTGGTATTTTGTGCAATTTTGAATTTTAATCATATACTTTAATTTCAATTTTTTATTTATAGTTTTCTTACATTAAATTCTTTAGAATTAAAGTTTAATAAACAACAATATTGAATATTATTTTTCTGTACAAAACTTGTTCGAAAGCGTACTGTAACTGTAACTATAAGTAGCCATTTTATTTAAATATTGCACCCGGCGGCGCGGCGCCGTCACCGCTAAAGCGCTGTGACCGTCAGAGGCGGTAGCCACTGTCGCCTAAAGGTACGCGTTCCTAGGCGCGTCTAGACGCCGCGTCCAGATGCTGCATCAGACGCCGCGTCTGAACGCGGCGTCCGGATTGCTTTCCTACACTGCGTCTAGACGTTGCGTCTAGCTTGTTACTGTGACTGATTTTTAATTTTTTTTTTTTTTTTGAGGGGTCTCTTTAAAATTATTATGTATTTCAAACAATATGTAGTATTAGACGTTTGTTAATTATTATGCAACACATTGGACCAGACAGATTTATTTGCATCGGGCACTTTTGTTTAAAATCGAATAGTTCTTTATACGCTGCATATTCAAACAAAATTATAAAAAATAAAATAGTTTTGTTTTTATTTTTAGTTTTGAATACTATAATAATGTATACCTAGTAAAATACTTACTATAATATTATTTCTATTTGGTTAAGTCATCTTGAATGGTTAGAATATAGGTATTGCCTGACTGAGTTGTGACTAACGGTCCTACAATATCCATAAATACTTTTTCGAATGATTTGGAACTTGTGGATGTAATTATCATGGGTTGCTGAATTTTTCTATTTGTTATTTTATTTTTCTGACATGATTTACAATTTCTAACGTATTCTTTTACTTCCTGTTTCATTCCTTTCCACCTATATTGTGTTTTTAGTTTTTTCATTGTTTTATTAATTCCAAGATGTCCAGCAAATTTCGAATCGTGAAATTGTTTAAAAATAGCTAATTTTTCTTCGGATGTATATTCAAATTCTGAACATATTAATATTTCTATGTCGGTTCCTCGAAATATGTACCTAATCATTGCTCTAATTTTTTCCCAATCTAACTCATCATTTTGACCTAATTTATTCATAATTGATTTTTTTAATGTCTTTTCCTCGCACTTTTTTTTTAAGTTTAGTAACGCTAAATATACATTTTCATAAGTAGGTAGCCATTTGTTTGTCTTTGTTTTTTGTAGTTAAAAATAATATATATCTCCCTTCTTTTACCCACCGAATTTACGTTTTAACTCGCAATTTATTCCTGACATAAAATTATATCGCCTTGCTATCTCTGATACTATATGATATTCCGGTGGTGAATCTATTAAATTCCCTGTTACTTCTTTTACATTATTATTAGTAATTAGCTGTGTTTCGAATTTTCTAAAAAATGTTGGGTAACCTTCTTCTTTAATTTCAGTTATGGTATACATTCGTGTTAATGCATCGACATTACTGTTTTGTATACCAGGCTTATATTTAATTGTATACTCGTAACATTCTAATTGTATGCGCCATCGCGCTAGTTTCGATAATGGATCCTTTAAATTAAAAAGCCAAGTCAAAGGTCTATAGTCACTTAAGATAACAAATTTAGTACCGTATAAACATGGTTTAAATTGTTTAACTCCAAATATTATGGCTAGGCATTCTAATTCAGTTGTACTATAATTCATTTCACTTTTACTCAATGTTCTAGACGCGTATGCGATTGGTAAATCCTTTCCGTTATGTTCCTGTGATAGAATGGCGCCTAAAGCTTTTGTACTCGCATCGGTGGTTAAGTTAAATATTTTTGTGAAGTCTGGGTATACTAATACTGGATCTGTACATAATGCTAATTTTAAATTTTCAAACGCTTCTTGACATTTATTATCCCAATTAAAGGGTGTGTTTTTCTTTAGTAAATTAGTTAATGGGGAAGCTATTGAACTATAAGATCTAATGAATTTCCTATAATAACCCGATAAACCAAGAAATGATTTAATATGTTTCTGTGTCTTAGGTGTTGGGTAGTCAATTATTGATTTGATTTTATTCGGATCGGGTTTTATTCCATGTTCAGTTATTACGTGACCAAGATACATGCATTCACGTTTTAAAAACTCGCATTTCGAAGGTTGTATTTTTAAATTATTTTGTTCTAATCGAGAAAATACGTCACATAATTTGTTATTGTGGTCGTCTAGATTTTTACCGTATATTATTATGTCATCGAGATACACCAAACATTTTATACCAATAATTCCTGCTAATACTGTATTCATAAGTCGTTGGAAAGCCGCCGGAGAAGTTTTGAGTCCCATTACCATTCTTTTATATTGCCAGTGCCCTTGTAAGGTAGAAAAAGCTGTTTTTTCCCTTGAGGATTCGGCTAACGGAATCTGATGAAATCCTGATGCGAGGTCTAATACACTAAATAATTGACTTTTGCCAAGAGAATATAGAATTTCGGTGATATTTGGTAGTGGATGGAATTCATTAATAGTAATCTCATTAAGAGCTCGAAAATCTACAACTATTCGAAATTTTTCTACTCCACTAGAATCTTGTTTTTTTTTAACTAATAAAATCGGTGCATTCCAAGGTGATCTAGATGGTTCTATAATATCATCGATTTCCATTTGTTTTATTTGTTTTCTAATCTCTTCCTGTTGTGAATATGGTAACCTATATGGTCTACGATAAATAGGGGGTGTGTTTTCCTTAATTTTAATTTCGTGAGTTATAGCGTCTGTATAAGTTAATTTGTCGTCCTATAAATGAAATATACTTGAATATTGTTCACATATTTTAAATATTGATTATTTTTCCTCTTCATTCATATGTTGGCTCCTGATCAATGTTTTTATTCGATTTATACGATCGTCCCTATTAATTTCACTTTTAATTTTACGTACTTTATATTCAACTCCTTCCCCATACATAATCTTATTCATAACGCGCTCACTAATGGGTTTTGTGTCTTTTGATATATTAAGTATGCTTATTGCCGTTCTCCCATTCTTAACTATGTTTACTATACTTCCACAGTATACTTCTTTCGTCAATTCTTGTTTACCTACCATAACTGTTTTCCCTTCTACTTTTGGATCTGCTATCTTTATCTCTACAATAGTTTCTGATCTAGGTTGTAATGTACAACAAATTCTATCATCATCTTCCTTATTATTATTATTCTCCTCTTGTTTCTCATTATTTATTAACAAAACGTTATCAGCTATATTTATAATGGTCTTATTTTCAACAAGAAAACTATTTCCTAAAATACCGTTATGTGGAATCTGAAATTCTTTATTAACTAAATGAAATTTTGTATTAATGCTAGTGTCATCAATTATAATTGGAATTCTTAAAGTACCTATTGTTTGAATTACCTCATTATTGGTTCCTTTTAAATATATCTTTTCTAATTCATTAACTATTAACTCTCCCCTTAGACAATTTATTTTCATGATATTGACTTCACTTCCTGTATCTATAAGTAATTTTAATTGATTTATTAAGCTAGCGGGTGATTTACATATAATATGATTCCGATCTATTCTTGATACGAGGTGGTAGCAATGTTGGATGGTTCCACGGATATTATTTGATTGATCGCACGTGGTCCGGGAGCCACGGGCGAACCTGTTAAGTTTCCCGACTCTCGATTATTGTTATTGTTTTTTCGTTCTTCATTCTGTTTTTTATAACACATCGTTAAATCATGTCCTGACCTACTACAATATTCACATACTATGTGACGAGAAAAATGATTGTTATTATTGCTACTATAATTGTATCTACTATCCTGGTTTTTACTACTATTATTATTATTATTTCTGTTTAATTGTTCCCTTGTTTTATTACTTTCATTAGTACCTTTATTTAATGTTTCAATTCTCTCTTGCACCGCGTTATAAGTTTGCATATTTTTTTCACATATTATGGCAGCTTGCATAGCATCCTCTAATGTCACTGGGTTTTTTATTTTCACCTCCATACGTAATTCTTTTTCCAATCCGTCTAAATAATATTCTAAAGCTCTAATTTTCATGTTTTTTCTCACAGCAGATGCATCACTCTCACAAGTACTATCCCTATTATTTGCGGCACCGCCGTGAATACAGGAAGTTCAACTAACACGCTCGCTACGTATTATACTTACTGTGCGTATTATACAATAAAAGAATATATCCATGTATAAATAGGATAATTAGATTAAAAAAAACAACATTTGATAGGAAACATTTTTTTTTGTATTCTTTATAAAGTACATTACTAAAGTTTAAAATTAATTAATATTATTAAATTTGTACAAAATTATAGAAAATAAAAAAATTTCGTATACAAATTTATACGTGAAATATAAACATCGCGTGTGTTCAATTTTATATAATACAAATACATATAATATACAATACAAAATTATAGAAAACATAAAATAATAAATATTACTCATCAAACGAATCTGAATCCGAAGACGTATCGCCAATATTGTCATTGTGACAGGTTGTGTTTCTGCAGAAAACATATCATCTATGATGAAGTCGATGTTATAGAATTTTTCTTCTTGTTCCGTAGTGTGTCTTATGAAATTTTTCCACATACTCTCGGCTACCTTCCTTATGCCTTCCAACATTAAATTTTTGACATCACATAATGTGTAGCTGGTATTGTTATTTTTAACGTGTTGTTTCACGGAAGCCCACTCCAGTTCAATTGGATTCAACTCACAATGGTACGGAGGGAGTCTTAAAATTTTCCGGTTGTGGGTTTCGGCCAGCTCGTAAATTACATACCCCTCGTATTGTGGTTTTATTCGTTTAACGATGTCGAGTAATTCAGCGATCACCATGGGTTGATCAATTACTTTTCCTCCAACCATTTTATAATGTCAGCTTTTCTGGTACTTGTATTCGAAATTTTTTCTTTCTTCACAGAGTGATATGGCGCGTTATCCATTATAATGACACTATTTGCTTTGAGTCGTGGAATTATGTTTGTCATCCAGTCGTAAAATGTGTTACCATTCATTACTTCATGGTAATCCGTGGTATTTTTCGACTCAAAACATAAAAGGCCACCTGGCACGAACCCGTCTTCTGACCCGATGTGGAGAACAATGAGCCTCTTACCTTTTCCAGATGGATTTTGAGACACCGTCGTGAGACCTTGTAGAAATGCATCACGGCCCGATTTAATGGTGTTGTCTATCCACGTTTTACTTGTACGAGCGTGAAGTTAGCTGGCCAAAGTTAGCTGGCCAAAATAAGTGATAAGGAAATGGGGGATTCGGGTTGCATTACGTTCGACTCAAGGGGCAAAACGATCAGCTGGCGTAAAAAACGTATGGAACTACATTCCGATACCAGATGGCGCTATAAATTGTAAGATCCGTAGTCGAAACGTCATAACGGTATAAAACACGGTGCACGATACGCGGTAAAAATGAGTTTTTGAAACCGATTTTGAGACATGATCCGGAGGGTGTCCACGCCCGGACTTGATACAATCTAATATTAAACCACACAAGGAAGCTGTCCCTAAAGGATCTAAGATAACGCGCTAACAGATTTCGAGTAATCTCATTTTGAAATTGAGTAGTCGAAACGTTATAAATTATAACAGTATAAAACACGGTGCACGATATGCGGTAAAACTGAGTTTTTGAAACCGATTTTGAGACATGATCCGGAGGGTGTCCACGCCCGGACTTGATACAATCTAATAGTAAACCACACAAGGAAGCTGTCCCTAAAGGATCTAAGATAACACGCGAACAGATTTCGAGTAATCGCATTTTGAAATTGAGTAGTCGAAACGTTATAAATTATAACAGTATAAAACACGGTGCACGATATGCGGTAAAACTGAGTTTTTGAAACCGATTTTGAGACATGATCCGGAGGGTGTCCACGCCCGGACTTGATACAATCTAATAGTAAACCACACAAGGAAGCTGTCCCTAAAGGATCTACGATAACACGCGAACAGATTTCGAGTAATCGCATTTTGAAATTGAGTAGTCGAAACGTTATAAATCATAACAGTATAAAAGACGGTGCACGATATGCGGTAAAACTGAGTTTTTGAAACCGATTTTGAGACATGATCCGGAGGGTGTCCACGCCCGAACTTGATATAATCTAATAGTAAACCACACAAGGAAGCTGTCCCTAAAGAATCTAAGATAACACGCCAACAGATTTCGAGTAATCGCATTTTGAAATTGAGTAGTCGAAACGTCATAACGGTATAAAACACGGTGCACGATACGTGGTAAAACTGAGTTTTTGAGACCGATTTTTAGACATGATCCGGAGGGTTTCCACGCCCGCACTTGATACAATCTAATAGTAAACCACACAAGGAAGCTGTCCCTAAAGGATCTACGATAACACGCGAACAGATTTCGAGTAATCGCATTTTGAAATTGAGTAGTCGAAACGTTATAAATTATAACAGTATAAAAGACGGTGCACGATATGCGGTAAAACTGAGTTTTTGAAACCGATTTTGAGACATGATCCGGAGGGTGTCCACGCCCGGACTTGATAAAATCTAATAGTCAACCTCACAAGGAAGCTTTCCCTAAAGGATCTAAGATAACACGCTAACAGATTTCGAGTAATCGCATTTTGAAATTGAGTAGTCGAAACAATATAACAGGTATAAAACCACGGTGCACGATACGCGGTAAAACTGAGTTTTTGAG
>JALBXZ010000206.1:0-63378 GCA_027580255.1 Therioaphis trifolii
ACCTCTGGCCTACAGTAAGCAATATTTCACTATTATCCGGAAATCTTTACATTTAAAAATAATTTATGTTGATTTACCGAGTAGTAAAAAGAATAGGATAAGTTTATTTTTACATTTATTGATGTATTCATAAAATGTCGAGCTTCTAAAATACCTGCAGAACTTCGTTTGTATTACTATACATTTATACCATTTATACTTCAAGCCTTTATAAATAAAGCCAACCGAATTCAACCATAGATCCATGTAGTTTAGCAAATAATAATATATAATAAATCTTAAATTAGCATTTTAATCACGTCATACGGCATTCATAAAGGTCAAGACAAGAAAATATATCACAGTCAGCTAGTCAGGCCACGTTGCTGGTTAATAGACATGTTTTAAAGTTGTACCTAAATATTGTAATACCCAACTAGTAATGATAATAAACGATATGTCATTTTAACTAGATATTAACAAATAGTAACCACAGTAATAATTTGTAGTTAGGCAATGAACAGAAATTAGTAAATATTTTTAGTTACATTTTAAATGATAATTACTTATACCTGTAAGTTTACAATATTACATTTGATTTTTTAAGAGCTTGAATAAGCACAATCCATCATCAAAAGAATAGAAAATTTGTATGTTTATCTTAACATATCATTTACTTAAATACTCAAGTTTACGATGACAAAAAGAATTTTTCAATCTCACATTAAAAATAAATAAAAAGATTTAATTTGTTTTTTTTTTTTTTTTTGCTCAATATTACAATAATTTAATATACTCAAGATTCTTTGCAAAAACAATTAACATGGAAGAGTTATTTTAATGTTTTACTATAGTATAAAATATAACAATCATTAGAACTGACATTTTTAAACAAATTAATTAATACTTTTTTTTTTTTATTACACTCAACATAGTGGATTGTTTAGGAATCATTTATCATTATATTTTTAAACAGATTAATCTACAACAAGATGTGGACCACTATTTTACTAGTTTACTATCAAAATTGAGTATACACATTGAACACTACAATTTTATCATTTTTCCTTATATTCCAATACCAACCACAAATATCAATAAAAACATTGATTGTTCATTTTTAGGAAAGTATAGGAAATTTTTCATACAACGTTTTTGGTTGTTTCTTGCTATTCTAACTCTAGATTCTATTTTTATTGTCATTAAATAATTTTATATGAATTAGAAGTTATTTCCATATTTAAATTTTTAATGTGTTATAGTTAGTTATGTTACGGACCAAGAATTTGAAGGCCAAACCAAACTCTTCCTAAAATTATCAAACCCATACATTTTAATTTGAACCCAAACTTAACCACACTTTTAAATATTTAATTTAACTCAAACATAACTTTAAAAAAGTCAAAAGATTCAAAAATAAAAATAAATGTAAAATACTTATTGTATCATTGAAAATCTACATTTTGTGATTTGATGGTATGTGTTTGCAAGTACATTTTTATGTAATTAAAAAAAAGTACATAAGTACATATTGAATGAAACTTTGTATAATTATTAATTATACAGTATTGTCATGTAAAAACACATTAGATATCATATTGAAAATGTATTTTTTAAATGTAATCTGCTACTGTGCACATAGATCATTTGACTTGCTTCTTAAGTTATTGATGCAGGAGTAAACAAACATGTAAAAACATCTTAAATTTCTTCTTGTCTTACACACCATGGGATTTCAATCATTTTCAGTGACCTCTAAAATAAAATAAAATCATGGTAATTAAATATACTTTCAGTTACAATACTTTAATCATAGTAAAACTATCATAAATATTTTGGAGCAAATTTATATGCACAACTATGATAAAACTTAAGGTCTAAATAACATGGTCAATTTATCATTAAGAATATAAATGAGTGAGATAAATTTTGTTTGTTATAACATTTTAATTTCAACAAAAAATAAAAACTAAACATTTTACAAAAAATGCATTTCTTTGAACACATTCACCGATGACTAGTATGCGATGATAGCTCAATGATAAAAATATCATTCATAATATAAATGTTTAGTTTACAATAACTATACCCCATGGCTAATTAGATGATGTTAAGATTTAATGTTCAATCAAAATTATGACTAAATGAATGATTGGAATTTATAATTTATGTAATGAAAAAAAAAAAAGATATTAGTGGAATATGTCAAAAATATGCATGGTACATTTGAAAGAAATGGAGAATGAACTTCTATCATCACTATCTTACCAGATTTTTGGAGGTTATCAAGAAGTTGCCGATATATATTTCAGGAAATATGTCAAATTATTTATTATGCATTTATATGTCTATCCATTGACCATTTCACATCTGAAAATATTAAAAAAAATATTTATTTGACTTTTTTAAACAAGTAATATAACCCTGCGGTTTGGTTAAGTTTTTTGTCTGTTATTCGCGATGTACTGGTAACCAGTTGCAAGTAAGTTAGTGTAATAAAAAGTCTGAAATTGTAAAAAAAAAAAATAAAATAATAAAAAAAAATACTGTATATTGAATTACGGGATTATGAAACACATGAGAGATGATTAAAAATACACCTTGTCCAGACTACGTCTGTACAAGGGTTATGTGCGTCCGTTATCCCGTGATCTTTATGGCATATTAGCCCGTGGGCCTCTTGGAGTTTTAAATAATGTCCATTTTTTTCCACCTTATGCAGCTCGCATTCTGCTATAATCGTCTTATTATGTAGTAATTGGATGCAAAATATTCCGTCCTGATTTTCATCATAGACCCTCAGGTCTAGGATGGGATTATTTATTCCTAATTGTTTTAATAATTTGATGTCGTTGCATCCCTCCAGTTTCCCCCTCCAGTTTTATAACTGTAGAGTTCGTATTGCTGGTGGTCATTGCTCCGGATACAAGCAATGTCTCACCCTTTTTCATTGTGATGAACTCAAGATCTATTAGAATGTAACGTTGCGACGGTAATCTAAAAGAAAATAGTAAAGTTATTGTGGTTGCTTGAACCATAACAGAAAAAAAAAATAGAAAGAGAAGAAAAAGTTTTGTAATGTCTTGTTGATTTACCTGACTCTTTCAATTGCTGCATACAAGAAATGTCTTATTTTTTGTGACCTGGCGCACAATCATAAATTCTTTTAAATTTTACCCTTTTTAATTTCTTTCCAGAAGAAAATAAATTTAATTCAATGTCACGTCTGATGAGTGGGCATTCTTTACAAACAGTTTTTATTTAGCCAAAATCAACACACCTGAAAACAAAAACATTTTCATCTATATATTTTTTTCAATAATAAACAATCCTAAAAAGACTGCTACAGTACAACTTTTATGTAAACTCTTCTAAAACAAGTTTTTCCACAATATTATAAATACATATTTTTAAACCTCTCTTAAAAAAGATTTTAATATTATTTATATTATGCGAACGACTTTTCATAATAAAATTTACATAAGCAAAAAAAAAAAAAAAAGTATTCTTTATTTCAATATCAATTTATTATTATTTTAAACCAATAAAAAAGGAACATAATAGTTCTAAATTGAAAATATAGTATACAATGTTCTAAAAAAAACTATATTTTGACAAATATCTTGCCTAACATTTACCACACTCACTTTACATAGATTATTTATTTAGTAAGAAAATATTATTTAAAAACCTCATTTTAAATTTATTACAATAAGTATATACAATTAACTTATATTAGTAGTAATTATAAATTAAATTATATTATAATACATTTCTTCATAAAAAACCACTACAAGCATTATTTTCAACATGAAATTATATTAATTAACTGATAGCATGAGCATATAAAAGCTTACAGGCTTATTTTGAATTTTAATTGACATTTTAATGTCTGTATTGACATAATATGAAAAATTATTTGATTTATTTTGACACAAAGAACATAACTCTATATCTCATTTAAAACCAGATAAAAGGACTAACATTAACATTTTAGTAGATTCCACAATTTGCTCTGCTAAAATAATCAGATTCAACCCATGTTATTTAATTATAATTATAATATACATAAATTATCAATTTTTATGGATGAACTATGAGTTTCAAAAAAATAAAAAAATGATATGCTTTTAACTAAACAGCAAAACAGATATTTTAAACTAAACGAAGAAAAAGTAGAAGCATTTTAAATAGTTGTAATAAGTTAAACTAAACTCACAAATACTCAAATTTAATTACTTTAATTGAATTCACAGATTTGTAGATTGGGACAATTATTATTCAATTGCAGCTGGTTTATTGCATTTTCTAAGGACATATATGTTTTTAGTGATACGTCTTTTAAGATTTAGTTCAGGCATTAGTTGAAAACATACATCAAAAATATAATGATATACTTACAACAACTAACAGTTTTATAAGTATAAAGAATAACTGTAATATTTTAAAATGGAATGATAAAATCATAGCATATTAAATTTACAATTTATATTATACTTAATATAAAGTATACTAACAAAATAAGTTAAAAGACTTAATATTTCCATATAGTTTACTTTTTGATTATTGGTAGTATTAGATGCTTATTTTCTAGGACTCAATCATTTTCATCATTTTCAGAATCACCTACTAAAGAAAAAAATATATTATTAGGATATACAATAATACTTATTGAATCATATTACCTGTAGATGGTATAATATTTTAACTGTACATACAGTTTTTGATAACTCCTCCATTCTTGTAAATTTCAACTGCTATTCGTATTTAGAGATATTAAGCCCAGTTATTTTTTATATAGACATACATAGTTACAATGTAGAAAATGTATTTATGTCTTGCCCGATTTAGTTTTTCTGTGAGCTTCCAATAAAGTTCCTATAAGAGAAGAATACATTTAAAATTTTTTATGGTGAATCAATCAAAATCATAATAATATCTATGTTGATTCTTTACCAATGTTATTTGCGTCTTGAACAACATTGAATTGATAAAACTTTAAATTCAGCTGTATGGTCTGGTACAGTCATTTGCCAGTCAATTTTTTAGTTTCACAATTTTCAATGTTTTTGGACCAAGCGCGTTTTCCACATTTCGAGTTCACTTGACTGATGGGTGCTGCATCAAGGGAGTAGTCAAAAATTTTAACGGCAGCAAGCATTTCCATGATATGAGTTCACCACGGAAGCATAGCAGATATCTCCAACTATTATGTTGATGAACGTCAATACAACGGAACAATTTTCATGAAGAATTTAGATGATATTATTAACTTAAAACAAATACACTATTCGAAGTTTTAGAATAATATATAATAATTTTCAATAGTCACTGAATAACTAGAAAGTAGAAATCACAATGTAGTTTAAATTTTTATACGATCTTCGAAGACTGTGATTTTTGTTGATTGATAAACATTTTAATTGATAATACAATTTTTATCAGTGATAATATTGATGATATTGATAAAAATACGCATCTCCTATAAAACTTATTCATTAATAAGATTACAACGATTATTATTATTTTACTGCTTTTGAACTTTATTACCTAGTGGCTAGTATGTTCAACATCAAATAAATGTTCCATGTTATACTTTTGTTATTACTTCTCGTTCGTTGTAAACTTGTAAAATGTTATTAAATTGAATGGGAGCCTTTATCCCGTAGTCTAAATTTGCTATATATATATATATATATATATATAGTGAAACCTCCCTTAATGAACACCTCCAAATAGCAAACGTATTTATGAGGACGGGGACATATTCACTTCTTTCATTTTTCTCTCTGAATAGCAGACACCTCTAAGTAAAAGACAACATTTTAGCAACCGAGAGTGTCCAGTATTCTGAGGTTTCATTGTATATAAATCATAAATGGCTGCAATGTTTACTCATATAACTGTTGATGAATCATTCATTTGACACTTCAATTGCCTGAATTTTTTTCAATTGTTGATTTTAATATACTCAAATTATTATGATATCGGTGTTCAATACTTTGGTGCATTACGTCATCATATTTTCCTGTGGCCTGGTTTTCCATTTATATAATATAATTTTGCTAATAGTGTATAAAATTCTATTTATGATCAAATTAAGAAGGCAGTTCAAATATGACTTGATTCTGGTCAATTAACTGTTGGTACTTTAATATCACGGTACAAAAATTGTATTGATATAATGTAATATGTGACAAATAATACGCTTTTAACCTGGACTTATACGTTTGACTAACAAGCCATTTATTCATAGAGTCTGCAAATTTTATGTCAATGGTTATATATTTCAGTATTCACAGTAATAATTAAATTAAATTATTGACTATTTAACAGTTTTATGCTCACATATACTATACACTCCAGAATGAGTAGATGTTTTATTGTTTTTCCTAATTATTTCCGGTTTTATCACTAATATTTTCCAATTTGATTTATCTTTGATTTCATTCAATGTTTTTTTTTTTTGTTAGTCATTTTGGGATCACAAATTCAAATTACATGGTGGAATTTGAAAGATGCAAAATTCTATGTCTGTTAATTGTTTTTAATTTAGAGATACATGTAATTTTACATTATTACCAGTGATTATTAAAGAATTTAGTTTCAATTAATCATCAGTAGATAAAAAATTGGAATGATTTACTTTAACATATAATTTACTTGAATTCTCTAATTTATTATAAGAAAATGACTTTTTCAATATTCCATCAAAAATACAAAATTATTTTTTACAATTTTTATTTTATTCAATATTCAAATTTTTAGTTACTCAAGATTCTCTGCAATAATGATTAATACATGAGACTTTTTTAAATGTTAAACTTTTGTAAATACTTTTTCAATTAATGATATTTTTGTAAAAATTGTTGGAGCCTATTTATTTAATTTTTAAGATGAATTGAAAAATTGTAAACAAAATATATTATAGTAATTAAGGTTTTGTCTCAACTGTATCTACATTTGTATTGAAATTGCAATAAACACTTGGATAAAATATATTTTCAAGCATTGCAAAATTATTAAAAACGAATCAAAGTACAATTATGACTAACCATGTTTTATCATCAAAGTATAAATGATCCTGAGAAATAAAAATAAACAGTAATAAAAAAAAAAACTAATGAAAAAATTAATTATAAACAGCACGATAATATTTGTAAAAATGTAAAAAAAACAATTTCTATAATTTTTATAACATGCATACAATTAAAATTTAAGACCAACAATTATATAAACTGTATGTCAAAATAGAGTAGATACACATTAGATCTAAAAATGGTAATTTAATTTAATGTAAACTGCCACTATGCATATTGATAATTTGACTGGTTTCTTAAGCAGTTGGTGCATGAGTAAACAAACATTCAAAAACACTTCATTTTCTTCTTTTCGTTACACAGCATGGGATTTTAAAATTTTTCAGTGACTTCTGAAATACAAAAAAGTCATTGTAATTAAATTTATATGCTCTACTATCATAAAAATTAAGGTCTAAATAACATAGGTCTATTGTATCTATAGATTATTTTTATTTTTAATGATGTTACAGCCTTAAAAAGGCCGACATAACATTCAGAATTATTTGAATTAC
Source organism: Therioaphis trifolii (assembly GCA_027580255.1). Classification (NCBI taxonomy): domain Eukaryota; kingdom Metazoa; phylum Arthropoda; class Insecta; order Hemiptera; family Aphididae; genus Therioaphis; species Therioaphis trifolii. The sequence continues at coordinate 7,574 of JALBXZ010000206.1, forward strand.
ATTTTGTCAGCATTAATATAATATAACGATATTGGGAGTGTTATAATGCCGGAAGTTATAGAATTAAGTGTCATTAAATATAAAATATTTTTGTTATAACAATCATTTTTTACAAAAAGTACACTCTGAACATCAGTATAAAATAATTTTGGAACTTAACTTTAAATAAAATTTACACTAATAAATAAAAATTGTGTGAATTATATAGGTTTACACAATAGTTTTGGGAAAAATTAAAAAATCCGAATCTTTGAAATTGAAAGTCCAAAATCTGGATATTGTTCTAAATCCAGATTTTAAAATTTGAAACATTAAATTAGTATTGTTTTATATATTACTTACAATCATGTATAGATAACTACACATATTTTGTAATAAATTAATACATTTTTTATATTTATACAATTCAAAAATAGAATTTCAATTAAAATCAAAAAATTGAGCAACAATAAATTTTAATACGTTAACGACATGTAGGTTAAACAATGTAAACTAAATTTATAAATGATCATAATAAAAGTATTAAAATGAAATAAATAACAAATTTCATTAAATTTTTATATCATAAAACATTATTTTATTCAAATATTAAAATAAGAATTATTTTTATACTTAAAATTCAGGATGGAAAAATTCAGAAGGTTTGAAGTTCATACATTTTTGTTTTATACCAAAAATTAACATTTTTCATTAAAAATACAGAAATCTGCCATTTAAATCTATTGACCATAGAATGTTCTTTATGTTACATAATTAGTACACAAAATATCTTCAGCAACAATCATACTTCTATAATATATGATATACCTATATCTGTATCCAAATGGATTTGGTTTATGTTCAAATCATAGTTGACAGCTACATTTTAGTCACTGCAAGTGATGTGACTCGATCGTTACGGATTAAATTTTTCATCAAAATCACACTGTTACTATTGTAAGTATCAACTAACATTTTAGATTATTACTTGCGTTCCAGCTAAATTTCCCTGCAAAGAATGCCACAAATCAAACAAATTTTAATTTAAGATTACACTTTTTAATATATATTATACTAGTTTTATAAAATTTTCATACATGAAAATGCCGTAACTATGATTAATTATCTAGTTGTTTATATTATATTATCTTAAATCATCTAGTTATCTATAAATATTTTTAATTTGTGAAGAATAATTTAATTTTAATTTTTTGACAAAATAATAATGATTAATATTCCAAAATTGAATAATATAATGACCATAAAATGTTTAATTGTTGTAAAAAGAATTGCATTTTAATTTTGTACGTAGGATGTAGGTACCTCTATCAGCTGATTTTTAAATTGCAAATTTGACTTGTATAAGATACCCACTTAATATCATTTGATATTTTTAATGATATTTAAATTGTACCTACAGTTTATAGAAGATGGTCTATATAACACAAATATTTTATAACACTCGGTTTTATATTTTTCGGCATTATATTGCATTTGATTTTAAGACTCGACCTAAATTCAATATAATATATTGTTTGATTTTTTTAATTAACAGTAATTTATACAGTTTAATAATAAGCTTAAATGATAACTGAACAATTTGAAAATGGAATGATAAAGTGATAACATTTTAAGTTACTATTTGTATTACATTTAATTAAAGTATACTTACATAATTATTTGAAATACAAAATGTTTTCAAACAATTTTTTTTTTAAATATTGATAGTATTAGATGGTTATTTTGACTAGGACTAAAAAATTTTCAGAATCCTACTAAATAACCTACTAAAGAAAAATATATATTAGGATATACAATTATACTTATTGAATCATATTACCTGTAGATGGTATAATATTATAACTGTACATAACTTTTCCTTGTACATTTCAACTGTTACTCGTGCTTGGAGATATGAGGCGAGCTCAGATAATAATTGTTTTATATAGATATACATAGTTACTATGTAGAAAATATATTTACGTCTTGTCCGGTTTTGTTTTTCTGTATGCTTCTAATTAAGTTCCTGTAAAAAAATTTGTAATGTATAATTTTTCATTGTCAGTCAATCAAAATCATGATAATATCTACGTTGATTCCTAACCGATTTCAATCCGTTTAGAAAAACAATGAATTCGAAAAAATTTAAAATCAGTATAGTGTGTTCTTTGACGGGTGAATTTCTTAGGAACAACATCAATTTCTCGGGGCCAAGCGTGTTTTCCACATTTTGAATTCATTTGACTAGTGGGCACTGCATTGACAGAGTTGTTAAAAATATGAACTATAGTTCGCATATTCATGAGATGATTTCAGAATTCACAACAGTAGCGTAGCAGGTATCTTCAACAATTACACAAGTGATGCACGTCAAAACAAACGGATCAATTTTTACACAGAATTAAAAAAATACATATGATTATTATGATTTTCTTAAGGACTAATACACTCAAAAACGTTTTAGAATAATAAAGTTATCAGTAAATATTTTAACTGATAATACGATTTTTATTCGTGATAATATGGTATTGATGAAATTTATCTCGTAGAAAATTAATTCACAATGAGACTATAAACATTATTTTTCCATTCAAATTATGTTGAAATAAATTATCTATGTATTCCATCTATTGCTTTCATAGAGTAATACTCTTAAATAGAGTAATAATATGATTGATTTCGACTTTCGTCGCTATTTCTCAGTTCTCGTTCATTGTATTATGTTATTAAATTTGATGTGAATGTTTTTCCCAAACCAAATAAATTTGACGAAATATTGAGTAGGTACGCTCCTGATGAATATATATTAATTTATAGGTAAGACGAATTAATAAAATATTAATTTGTAGGTACGACGCAGGCGGAACCGTTTTCCGCCGAAATTAACTTTTCATTTTCGGCCGGTTTCCCTATACCAGATTAACAGTACATCTAAATGTAAAGTTTAAAATGTAACATTTTAATTTACACTCAAATAATAATATTATATTACGAATGACATCATCACGCGCTACTTATTAAATGAGATAAACTATGCACTGTTGTCGATGTTTCACGTTTAGCATAAGAAAAATAATTGTTTATTAAATTATCAAAAGTCAGTAGGTACCTATTTATTCCTTTTTTCATATCTGAAACTGACACGGCTGATAAATTTGTGTTAAAATCACACTCTTATATAGGTACTTAAAAAAATATAGAATCGGAACACTATCCAACAAATCGTTGGGAATTAAATAGAGTAAGATCTACGTAATATTTAGCTGTAATATTCGATGACCACTAAAATAAACATACCGTATTGAAACTGTAATGATATTATCACATATTGAAAAATGATTTTACTCTTACAAAGAGCTACGTAATGTCCTTGATATTAATAATATCATTATGATTTAGGTTGCCTTATCAAACGCTTTGGGATCATTAAATGTAGCGCGTAAAATAATATTATAAAAATATTAAATCAAAGCTAGAATGTACCCGATAATACTAACTACTTATCTATTGAAATGTTTTAAGTTAAAAGCAATTATGAGATAGGTAACTATAATATATATATATATACGAGTATATACAGATAAATAAAACCATTTAATGCGTTACCAAACAATATTAAATTAAATTTTAAGAATCAAAATTTAAGTTGGAAATTGAAAGGTAGATAGTAGATAAGCACGACTATTTTATTAGTCCTATAATTTTCATCTCATATACCATTGAAATTAATGTTTTTATGATACTTATTAGTGAATAAATTTGACTGCATACTCCTAATACAAGCATTGTCACATAATGTAGAATTGCTTGAATTAAAAAAAGAAAAAAAAAGCTAGCTAATTTCAAACGTTCCTCATATGATCATATTATATTGTTAATTATATATAAAAAATTGTTTTTCAGACTTTTGAAACATATTTTAATTATTTAAGTAATAATAAAAGATGTTGAGTTATCCGCTACATAAGATAGGTACAAGAACAGTACATCTAATGTAAAATATTAATTGAGTTTGATTTCACACATTTTTTTCGCATCCATTCAATTAGTTTTGGAAATGAGATTTTATCATTTGTCTCTATTTCGAACTAATTGTAAATGAATAACAATAATTATTTATTTATTATTAGCACTAATCATTGAATGGAACGATGCTCTAAATCTTTATCTAAATTCAATTCATAAGCGCAATATTACGTTAATGAAATAAAAGTTAAAAATAACATAATCATTCATTCACAAAGGTACATAGGTCACCTGCAACTTATATATACATTCATTACCGGCAATATTTATGAATAATGCATATTGTTTGACTTAGTTTATGTTATTATTTTTATATTATTGTTATAAGATATAAATTAATCATTCTTAATAATTATTATAGTTACTATTTGTAACAGCATGTTAAACTAAAATGACAACGAGAGTTACATATTATACATATAATACCTATTAAATATTACATTTTTTTTTAAGTATATAAATTTCAAATAATAATAATAATTAGTTATTTTAGTACTTTCTAATATTTATCCCCCCCCCCAAAAAACGGTTTTCGAATACGTATCGTATCATTTGTCATCACTAGCTCGTCTTTCAATATTATTGCACGATAACTTTTGAAAATAAAATTAAAACTCACAAATTACAAATATTGTTTTATTTTTTCACATCTCATATTTTAATTTTTGTGATCCCATGATTACACTACAGTTGCTGCGTGCAATTTCTAACACAAACTAACATGAAACACAGAAATACTTTTGCTTTTCAAAATGTAAAAAATTACACAGCATGCAACTCGACCAGATCCCCGCGATAGTCGGCATGCATTTCGACCAGACCTCGATGAGAGTCGGCACGCAATTTGGTTATTCCAATGTCCAATTATTTTTCTGGCATGCGATTCGGATGTACAGGTCGAGGCCTTGGGGATACTGCTGCAGACGCTCAAGTACCAAACGTGAGTATCAAACGCGCGCGTTCATCTTGTAATAAGCATCGGAAATCGCGTCCCTGCTAGCGGGGAGACTGACCGCCCATGCCCGCGAAGATTTGTTTGTTTTTATATATGAATTTCCCTTTTCAATTCACTTTCATTAACTAGGTTATTTTTTTGTTTATTTAAAAAAATATTTAACACTATTGGTAATTTTTTTCAGATTCTAAGTGAAGTGAATGTATTGTGTGATTTGAGTGATTTATTGGTTTTACAATGATGTTTTTTTTCTGTGAACACTTTTTCGGATAGATAGAGTGGTCCAAATATTTTATACAGCAACTTTAAAGATAGAACATTATATTTAGATTGTACTTTAGATAGGTAATTTTTCACTCCTCTCAACAGTTTTTCCAAACGTGAGGAAAATTGCAATAAAACCGAGTAAAAACAAAAAATTTACCGTTAATGACACTTTTACTTAATCGAATTTAATTATTAAATCATAATTTGTGAAGTAAGTTAGAAACTTAAATTTTCAAAATATATCAATGGCATATTGTTACATATTTCACAAAAATTTCAATAAAATTTGATAGCTTTTGGGCTAAAAAAGGTACTTTTAAAATTCTTTATTTTTTAAAGTTTATAACTTATAACATTTTTAATATTTGATATAAAGTTCTAAAAATTGAACATAAATTTACTTATATACCTAATAATGATATATTGAAAAAATTTCACAAATTATCCGTCAGAATTTTTTAAATAAACTATTTTGTCAATTATAACACGAATTTCTGGAATCGACTTACTTATTTAAAGTTTATTTCTAATTAAGGTTTTAATATTTCACAAAAAGTTCTGAAATTTCAATACATACTATATTACTCATATAATTCATAAAAAAATTAAAAAATCATGACTCAGAATTTTTTTTTTATATCTACGAGTAAGTGTTTTAATAAATTACTATACGATTTTTACATAATTTTTCAAATTATAATGTATATAAAAAAATGTTGGACCAATGAAATTCTCTGGAATACTCCAATGTGTTAATTATTTTATTTAGGTTTTATTTTAAACAAAAAAAATCATTATTGATTTTTCTCTGAAAAAACTTTAAAATATACAATATTGTTGAAATGTACCGTCAATCCTAAAATATGCATTTATACATATACACAAAAAACTTTTTTTTTTTTTTAGAAATATATAATTTAATATAAAATGTATGTTTTGAAAATGTAAATATCACTAATGTACATATACTAATGGCCTAGCTGTCGATGTATTTAAGATCAATAAAAAAAAAAAAAAATTTTTAATATGTTTTACTTCTATCGAACTAAGTACTCCCAAGTCTTAATAAAATATGAAAATGCATACGGATCCGGATTTAAATCAAGACGATTTTGGTACTTATGTGACGGTGTGATCAATGCGTTTATTGTTTACTGTATCTTACAACCGTTTTTGTGTGATAAATGACATTTGATAATAAATAGTTAATTTCTAATATTGCTATTGGTCCATGCACTCATAGATATTAGAATTTCAATAAAACTATTGTAAATCAAATAAATTAAACTTTGTATGTTGGAAAAATGTCTTGAAATCAAGTAAATGGTACCTGAATGTAAAGCATATACATATTCACTATAATTCTAAATAAAAATAAATCGACCTATGAAAAATGCTCTATCATATTCTAATGAGAAAGCAAAAAAGGATTCGAAAATCGTGAAATAGTTTTCCCTCTCGTCATAAAATCAAGTTTTGACAGCGAGACTTGCAAACGATTTTAGGAAAATGTGGGAAACAAAAACAATAAAAAAAAAAAAATGATCATTAAATTTGTATTACACCGACATTTTACACTTGTATTGATAATATTATCCCTACGTCTGTATTTTTGTATAAATAACGGTACATTATCATATTACGCCGGGCTGTTTAATAAACTCAGACACATTTATATACAATTAACGTTTTCTAAAATCAAAATGTAATTTTTTCTCAATTATTATCAACGACGGCACGCCAAGTCTTGAAACGATCCCACTTATCAACCACTTGTTGTTTATAACCTGTTGAGCGCAATGCGCTCGTACAATATTCACCAAGGACGTGTAAATGCAACAGGTCGGCACTAGGGATTTTCGGTTTTTTTTTTCAACCCACCCACGTACGTGCACGGTCCACAGCCGTATCGGACACTTAAAAATCAACAATCGGCTTAGATAATATATATATATAAGTTCGTTAAATGCCACGTTGCCACATTGCCACGCACCGACAGCGTCCGTCCGGCGCGGGCGGCGCGGCGCTCGGATATTTTGATTTCGGCGATTTTTTTCTGTTCCAAAACCGTACATTCCGTATAATTATAATCTCCCGTGCATACTACCGGGCGGGTAGCGGACGCCGAGGAGGGGGTGAGAGACGAGCGCGCACACGATGTCCGGTTCACAACGTCGGCACGGCCGCGCTACGTCCCGCGACGAGCCGTGCGAGCGTTGTCTTATCGTTTGGCCGCCCGACACCCGGAAAGCCCGGGTAGTCCGTTCGGTAAACCAGTCACCGCAGCCGCCGCCGCCGCCGTCGAACACGACGAGAAATCGACCTTGACGAGTGGTGTTTAGCGGGCGTAATATTTCGTCGATCGTCTCGGGGGGGTGTTTCGCCGTCCGAAACGCACGCACGCCGTGCTCGTTAATGTTTGTTGCCAGTTTGCCACTTCCGTCCGTCCGTCCGTTGTCATTTTCGGGCCCGCCGCGCCGGTTTCGACCGTGCGCACGTGTTCACGTTTAACTCCATAGACGCGAATAGACGACGTCGCTCCGCCGAAAACCGCGTTTTTTTTTTTTCCCCCCCAAACAGTTTCACAGATTCAGCCGTCTTTGCAGTCATCATGGACAAGTGTGCGGCGTGTTTACTTACAAGTGGCCCGGGTCATTCGTTCCACCCGTTTCCGGTGGACTTCGAAAGGTAAGCGACATACGACATCGTTTTTTTTTTTTCAACTCTTGTCGTCCGTGTCAATACGTATCGAATAATACTATATTACAATCCCGTACGGCGGCGTCGTGTCGGTCTCCGGCGTGCGCACGTATTACACGACCGCTTGGTGTACGCACGCGAGTCCGACACGTCTGGCCGGATTCTGTGACACGGACCGTCGTCGTCCGTCCGCCGGAATTTCTTCGGCTTCCCTCCCTCTCTGATCCCTCACGGCCTGCTACCCGCTGCCTTCGTCTACGCTCGTGCACAGAAAACCCGACGCTCCGGTTTATTTCGGATTAGATTGTATGTAACTATACTGATGTTTTACTATATATTTCCCCGACGTTTTACTTCCCCTACCCCCTTGGCCGAGGTATCACATACGAGTCACTATATCACAGGATATTTGGCGTGGGGTTCTCTAAATGTGCTCGACGACGTGTCTGACCGAAGTCAAATTCGTATGTCGTTTTAAGTCACTTCAATTGGGTATTTATATTTAAGTATAATAATTGTCAATTTTACAAAAGCATTTTTATTCAGTATCTCAAGAGTCACTATTTTATAAACAAGAAAAAGTTTTAGGAAATAAAATTTTATTTTTTACCTCAATTTTGACTAATTTTTAAATGAAGAACAATAATTACTTTAGTCCTTTAATATTTATCACTGAATAAAAAAATACATATTTTAAATTATTATTTAATTGTACATTTAAATTTATAGACTTAATATTATGTTTATAAAATAAAAGTTATTGATTTCATAATGATTCAGTCAGAAAGACGTAAGGTTCACTGGTTATCTGTATGATATAAAAGTGAACAACTTAATCAAATAAAGATATGTATATCATTACTAATTTACACATTGAAGGTTCATAATAATTTTGTATATGAATATATTTTATTTTTCTATAATATATTATTTTTAGGCATTATTAATTAGTTAAAAATTCACAGAAATTATTTAGTCATAAGTTGTACCTAGGAATACGATATTTATGCTCTAACAACTTTATTAGTAGTATGTATTCACATATGAATTAAATATTTTTCATATTTTAAATATTAGTTAATTTAACAATAATCAAATTTTATTATATTTTCCAAATAAGTTTTTTTTTAATTTTGTCATATACAGGGTGCTATTATTACCAAATTTTAATTTTGATTCCTTGGTTTTACTGTGAAATAGCATTAAAAGTATGCCTTTATTATATATTGTTATTTTTTTGATGAATTCAACTAGACATATTAAAATAAAAATTATTGAAAGTGAGACGAAAATTCGAAATCAACATATAAAATTATGTCTAAAGAAATTTTTTTTCGGAAATTCTTTAAAGTAGAAGAAGTCGAAAACCAACTTTTCTCGTAGTGTATCTTACACACCTCTCAATCTATTAAAATGAAATGCTGATTTGCTCACAACAAGGGGTGCGGTCTGACGGAATGTGTTTCGAAAGTAGCACGCTGTCCAAATTTGAACGGAACATGAAAAAATTTAATGTATCAACATATTTATAAAAATTAATATTCGAATTATAGTATCTATTAAATGTAGCTAAAATAAATTCGATGAAATAAATTTATTTTATTTTATTTGTGCTCATGTACTTTAAAAGTTTATGCTTAACTTTTGTAACAAATAGAAAAAATACTGTGTAACCCATTTTGGCTCTTCCATCGAATCTTACAAAGTTCATCGTGGGATGAAAAAGATCATGATCATCCATTTATACATTTTTGGACATATTTAAATAAATAAATTTAACAATATGATGTTTGTAAAATGTTTCAAAGTAAAGGAATAGCTATTTATAAATGAAACAGTATTTTAGTTGATGTGATGATTATAAGGCGTGGGGAAAAAGCCTCAAACAAAATGACGACACGTTTCAAATCAAGCGCACACATTTTTCGGATAATTACTCAGCACGGAAATGACGTATGCAGTCCTTTGAATTTTGTTTTTCGGTATTTTTTATGTAGAGTTAAGGGGGGTGAGGTATCAATAAGGGTTTTTTTTTGTATGGAACGCTTTTTACGAAATCTTTAGCTTAGTCCCCCTTCTATTTTTTTGCCGATTCAACCACCGAGCCTATAACGAGTCGAAAACGATATGCGACCGAATAAAAAAACTACGGTGTCGTTCGCTCTGTTCGCAGGTGCAACGCTTGGGCGAGTCTCGTCCAGCGGTTCGACCTGTTGGACATGCCGCCGGGCGCGTGCCACAGGATCGCGGCGCTGTGCGACGCGCACTTCGACCCGGTGGACTTGGCGGACGACGGCGCGCTCGTGGACGACGCGTACCCGGACGCGTACGGCATGCGCGCGGACACGGACCGCTGGGACGCCGCGGACGCGGTCGAGCCGTGGGGCGGCCTGCGGTCGTGCACGAGGACCGCGGCCCGCCGGGCCGCCGCGATGCGGACCGTGCCGTTGGCCAGGGCCGTGCGCGACGCCCGGGACCGCTTCGAGGCGGACGGGCGCGTGGACGCCGCGAAGACCGCGGAGGCGCGGCGCGCCTACGGACAGGCGATCGTGGCGCACTGCACCGTGACGTGGCCCTCGCTGGCCGACCGGTACCTGAACGTGGCCAAGGAGCTGCACTACAGGGACCTCACGGGCTGGACCATGTTCGACACGTTTGCCGAGTGGGCCGCTGCGTTCGAGGCGGACGGGGCCGCGGAGCGGCGGGCCGCGCGCCGCGCCGGCGACAACTTTCTGGTGCAGTTGCGCGCCGCCGGGAACGACGCCGGCCGCGCGGCCGAGGTCCGCAGGCGCCGCGAGGAGGGCCGGGGCCGAGGTGCGCGCGTTGCTCGAGTACCACGAGGCTCGGGCCAGGGCCGTTTTGATGGCGGAACTGGACGCCTACACCCACTCGGTCGTCGCCTCCCGGTCCCAGGACTTGTGTCAGCTGCCCGACGTCGTTCAAGACACGTTGGGTTGATCGTTTATTTGTTCAAACCAACGATCGTTTGAATGTTTTTATCGACTCACGTTTCCATGCGCTACGAGTCGCTCAACTCAAACATTGCGTTTACACAGTGCTATTATACGGCCCCGGGTGAAATGCAAGACCCCTCGCGTACAACTCGTGCAATTCGATAACGTTACGCCATTCGTGTTCTGTGTTTGTAATGTTCACAGATCGAATGTTTTTCACACTTTTCGTTTTACGAATCTTAATTCGATACTTTTTTGCTCAATTTTAAACATTTTTAAGACTGCGTTTGTTTGGTTTTTGTTTTTTTAATTTTTTTACTCGGTTGTTCTTACTTTCTTAGTAACGTTTAAGTTTTCTGTTTTTTTTTAATTTTTTTATTATTTTTTTTTTATGTTAATGATAATTATTAATTTAAAATTTTAATTTCACACTTTCAAAAGAAATTTTTATCACTCAAACAACAGTTTGTAAAATTATCAATATTTATTATTAACAGCTATAGAAAATTGAATAACGGTTACACAAAAAAATTTACTGCCACTATAATAATATTCAAGAACTTGAATTAATACCGTTTGATGATATTTTTTTAACTTTGTACTGTAATTAAATAAAATAATTATAAATATCAATATTTAAAAACGGTCATACTCAACAAAATGTTGCAAACATCTTGAAGATGAAAGACATTTTTTTTCATAAAATAGAATTGTTTAGAAAAAAAAGGTATTTTGTATGATTTTTAGATTTATTTAAAAAACTAAATGTATAGTAACCATTGTATATAATGATCAAAAAGCTCTCTACATTTCTCAAACACGACAACTGGGAAGAGTGTATTGAATTTTAAACAAATTTGTACAAAGATTCTGCATAAAATATATCATATAATTTTTTATTTCAATTTTTTTTTGTTTGATAACAGAGAAATTATTTTTAGTAAAAGATTTAAAACATGATTTTCTATCCATAAGTTATCAGTATCAATAAGTTTATAGTGATTGGGTGCTCCAATAATTTTTTATAGTAATTTAAAGTTCAAAATTGATGTAAATATAGTCGATTCTGTAAAAATATTATTATGAAATATCATAAAAAATATTTACTTAAATTCTTTAAAAGAAAAAAAGTCCTTTGTCAAATTTTTTAATTTTTTACATTTTCTTTTATAAGTGTACGAGTATGATCGTATTAAATTTTCAGAAATTTTTGTCAAATATTCAATGTTTTATTTGAGACACATTTTGAAAAACGAAATATTTTCAAAGCTCTATTTTACTCTAAAAGTTTTCAACTTTTTTTTATTTACTTTATATGACTAAACAACTAAAATCAATTTATTGAAAGTCTTGTTCATGACAAATTTTACCGAATTTACTCGATTTTTCAGCAGTTTTTCCTTACGCTGGGAAAACTGTGGAGAAAAGATAAAAATGAAATCTGTAATTTCTGATCTATTTAGTTACTGGATGAAACTGTTCGAGAAAGTTTACTTGAAAAAGAAGAAAAAACGAACATCATTATAAAACCGTGAGTCCTCCGCTTTATTTAGAATCTTAAAGTTTTACAATAATTTCAAGAATATTCCATGTCAATTTAAGAATATTTGTACAAATAATCTATTTCATCATATTAAGACATTTTAAGTTTACATAAGAAATAAACGTCTTTACCATTTAATATGAACATGTTTATAAAGTTATCATTACGCATAAAGCTTGTAATAGATGGAAAAACATATAAATACATCTGAACAAATCCATTTTTTTTTTCAAATTCAGTCAAACATACTATGTTTACATATGATAAATACATTTTTAGAAGATTTTTATGTAGTAGATATTAGTATTTTTTTTATAAGGTAATCGCTATTACAAAGTCTGTAACTTGAAGTATATTATATTATACTATATGCAGAGTGGACCAGTTAACGTGGCGTTAAATATAGGCAAATAAGTCAGTATGTACGTGTAGGTGACGCGTTTCGAGTCGAAACTTTCGACGCAAGGCGTACACTTACGAAGTGTAGTGCTGACAATTAAAGTAATTAAATTCACGAATTTACAAGTAATATTTTTATAAAAAAAAAAGTTTTCTGTAACGCACTGATAAAAACAAGACAAGCGGATTCATCATTATTTCCTTAGGTCAGCAGAATATATTTTCTAGTGTCATTCCGTTATATTTACTCTACTATATTTCAACTATACCAATAAATAATAATAATCACAAATACTTATCTCGTTATTGTTAATTTTTATTTAAGTATAAATTTAAAAAGTGCCACTTTTCATTTTAATATTATAGCGTACAACTTTTCAAGACACTAAATTTAGCATAGTTGTTCTATAAATTATGAATAGGTTATGTTTCACTGTCACGTATGAATTAAAATATAATGATAGTTAATACCTCTAAATTTAGGTTGTCTAGTTACAACATAAAGTTGAGTAAATAGTTGGCATTTTTTTACTAATTTATCCACATTCAAGGAATGAAATAAAATAACGTAAGAATTAGGTAAGTAATTTTAAAAAAAGTGTTCATCCTTTCCCAAAACATAAAATATATATTGTTTTAAAATAATTCTATGACTTTTAAACAGCCTTAATAGTGAATAATGGGATGGGTAATTAATAATTATCAATGGGAAATTTAAAGTTCCTTATTATTGTTGTTTTAAGAATACTAAAAACTTAATACCCAATTTTAGATTCTGAGTGAAGCGAAGGATCTTATGGTTTTACAATGATGTTTATTTTATTATTTTTTTTTTTCTGTAAACTTTTTTTCGTATAGAAATCCTTGTCCAAAAGTTTCGTCCAGCAACTTTTTAGATTCGAAATTGAACTGAGATGGTACTTTAAAGAGGTCATTTTTCTAAAATCTCCATAGTTTTTCCAGTAATCAAGAATAACGATCGAACAACTGAGTAAAAACGGTAAAATCGGTAAAAATCCGCCGTAAACGAGATTTTCACTGTTCAGAATTTAGGTATTTAGTCATAAATCGAAAAGTATTGAAGCTAGAAACATGAAAATTTTATCCAATATCAAATACATACTTTTTTTATATTGGACAACATTTTCAGAACAATTATAGCACTTTTGACTTAAATATAGAACTTTTAATTTACCAAATTGTTTGAAAGTTTTTATGTAATATAATTTTAAATATTTGACAAAAAGTTCTGAAAATTTAATATGAACTTACTCATATACCTACCTAATTATCCTAACAAAAGTTCAAAAATCGTGAGTCAGGATTTTTTTTTGTATACACACTTTAATAAATTATTATATGATTTTTTTCGATATTGTCTGATTTCTTTTAAGTTTATTTCTAATGAGTTATAATTGTTATAACAATTAAAGTTTAAATGAGTTATATCTTATTGAATATTTTATGAGGGTTTAATTACAAAAAAACTCACCAAAAATTATACAAATAACCGTAAAATACGTAAACAGTATTTAAAATATAATATATTATATTACACTGAAGCTTTGCTCAGAATCGTTTTATTCTAAAGAAATGAGTCATTATTTCTTTAAAACTTAATACATTCATCACCAATATCTTGTCCGAGGACCGAAGGGACGAAGGACGAACTTGTACCACCATCTTCTCACTTTTTCTAATTATTATGCTACGCTATAACATTAAGGATTTGAATTTTAATAGAAATAATGTATTGACAACATTTTTGAAACGTTATTGATTTAAACGATATACAATTTAAATTGTTTATATAGAGCAAATAATAAGCGTACTGTTGTTAGAAAGTAATTATTTTCAAATGGATACTGTTTTTCACACACTATAGATACGATTAACTATACGAGTATATACACTTTATCAGTAGGTACCTAATGACTAATTTATTAATGTGTGTGTGTGTGTGTGTGTGTGTGTGATGTTTTTGATAATGCATTGGCCATTACGTGTTTATATAAAGGAAATACTTTCCAAGATCAAAATTAAAATACGATTTTATTTTCAAATACCATCATTCGATGACTTAATATTAATAATATTAAAACAATTTCACAAATCATCCACTTGTTGTTAAAATCATTAGTCGATCGTAACGCGCTCGTGTTATTTTCATGGAATATGTGAACACAACAGGTCGAGATAAGTGATGGTTGTTTGTTTTTTTTCCCAACGCCAACGCTCCGTTCAAAGACACTATAATAGTCGTATGGAATTCGAAAACCGGCTTCGGTACGTTGCCTCATTGCCGGTGACGACAATCCCCTAGCGGTCAAGGGAGTATATTATATGCCGCCATAATTTCAGCGTCTTCCACAAACGCGACCGGGACCAAAGCCGTGCGAGATGAGGGCGGGGATAAGAAGAGAGCGCGCACGAGTCACAACATCGCACAGCCGCCCGCGACGGCGTCTTGTTATTTAATGGCCGCCCGACATCCGAAAAAGGTGAAAAATCCGTCTGGTACGCATTATCCGAATCGGACGTCGAAGTGGTCGTAATCAAAATCGTCAACAAGTCTTTTCAATTATATAATTCAGTAAATTCCGTATCCGTACGTCGTCGTCGCATTGTCCGTTTTCGTGTCCGATCGTCCGTTCGCATCGTTATCCACTTGCCACGCCGCGTCGGCTCCGCCGCCGTTTTCCACCGTACGCTGCGAGCACCCTCGTCTACCTTCGCAGACGAGAACGGACGACGCCGACCGCCGAGAATCACGTGTTTTTTTTTTTTTATCAATCGCTTTTGCTTTTTAGTGAGCAGACGTCTTCGTGTCACAGCCACCGCCATCAATAATCGACGTCATGGTGAAAATCATCTGTTCGGCATGCGGCTTTTTGGAAGGCCCCGGTCTTACGTTCCACCGGTTCCCGGAAGACGTCGAAAGGTGAGCAAAAGACGACACGCTCGACCGTTGTTCATAATCAATACATATTTGTATCAACTTGCCAACCGCGTACGGTGTCGTGTCGGTTTGTGGTGCGCGTACGTATTATACGTGCGCTTGGTATACGCGCGCCGGTGCGACACTCCTCGTCGGATTCTGTGGCGCGAGACCACCGTCGCCCCTCTCCCGGCCTCTCGCGGTGTGCTATCCACCGTTTACTTCCGATGTATTGTGATATTATATAGAATCCGACGTCCGGATAACTTTGGAGTGACTTCAATGTATAGTTATTAATCCGCGGTCGTAGTTCCTGACGCGTCCCTTCAGCCTTCTTCCCTTTTGAAAAATATCCTACGAGTCACTGCCACAGGTTGTTAACATCAGAGGTTCGAAAACTGTGTTTTACATTTTGTCATACAAATTGATTTTTAGAACTAGACGAATAAGAAAATAGTATATAATTTATAATAGGTTGATAAATAAATCAACCTTTAATTAATGATTTACAGTTAAACTTGCTCCCACTTTTCCGCATAAGGCGCTGTTTTTCGTCGATCCCTAGACTTTTCCTATACTAGTCAAAGTCAATGTAAAAACTACCTGTTAAAACGCTCGGGTTTTCTCTTTTGTAATAAGGTAAGGCGCTCTTTGTTTACCATATCATGAAAATTTTTTTTAATTGTGTGAAAATAAAAATAAAAATTTTATTTGTTTTCGTGTAATTATTATCGTTTTACTTTACACTATAACTATTTGATCATTGCCTGTTATAACAGTTTTACTGTATTTCGTCTTACTATGAGATTTAGTTAGTATGATTTGTTAGCAAGCGTACTGTGAATATACAAAACCTTTCTGCTGAAACACATTGTCTGAATCTTGAACAAACAAAAATTGATAATTATTTGAATATGTAATAAAATAAAAAAAATAATATAAAAATACATTCATACGCAAATTGTATAGATTGATTTCTTTTTAAACTAAATTCTATAGGAAAAAATGTATTTGATTATACAAAGTTAATTTATGAATATATTACTTGCTAAATTGTTGTTTGCTAAAATGTTCAATAATTAAAAAAATTAACTCGATATTCCAATATTTTTTTCAATGCTTGCTATAGATGCTTTCCCACTTAAAATGCACTAAAGATCTGGTCTTTTAAAGAGCCTCTAAAGCGAGTTTGATTATAGTTTTATTCAAATTTTTATATTTTTATCCACCAAATACTAAAACGAATTTTAAAAGCATATGACTTTTTCTTCTTTAAATTTAAAGCCATTAAAAGCCGAAGACGTCAGAGAACACCTTTTCCTGCGATGAGGTTTCACGGTTCTCTTTCTCGTAACATCCCTCGATCAAAAATCAGCCGAATACCGATTCGCCTATCATAACAATGGCCGTTATAGACTAATACGAAAACGTTACAATTATTATTCCTATCATCAACCGTTGTATGTGCACAGGTGCAATCAGTGGGCGAAGCTCGTCGATCGTCACGACCTGGTGGACAAGGAGCGGGGCGTGTGTAACAAAAACTTCGGGCTGTGCGGTGCCCACTTCTTGCGGGAGGACTTCGACGGCGACCAGCTCAAAGACGGCGCCGTGCCGATAAGGCGGCAGGTCCTCTCCCCCCCACAAATCCCGCTGAGTACTTCGAGCCCGCCAAGCCCCCCGAGCCCACAATGGAGCCCGTTGAGCGTGCAGATTCCATCGAGCCCGAGAAGCCCTCCGAGCCCATGGAGTAATTCGAGTCCACAGAGCCACTCGAGCCCGCATTCCCCGCCGATCCCGCAGATCCCGTTGAGCTCACAGATCTGGTCGAGCACGCAACGCGCTTTGAGTTTTTCGTACGTACAATGGATCACGGTGTACCAGCCGATATCGCGGACCATAGTGAACGTTTCGAACCGGCAGGTCCGGCAGTTACACTTACGGTCACGATGGGATCCTTCAAGCTCTATGTGCCGACAGAGCCACTCAAACTACTTGTGCTCTGATACGTCTCTGAGTACGGGCACTCTGCTGATCGGATACGCCGCGCACCAGGAACCGGGGACCCGCGTCGAGCACTACGAGCCGGTCGCCGCGAGGGCCGCAAGTTCCCGGGACCACGAATACTGCTTACCGACGGACACGGCCGTCGGCGGGAGGCCAGCCGCCGGACACGGCGAGGTCAACAGCGAGGCGCAAGAACGTGGTGACCGCGTCGACCGCGCGGACGACCCGGACGTAAACACGGCCGCCGCTGCGGCCTACGGGCTCACCGGGACGGCCCAGGTGGACGCGGGCCCGCCGAAAGCGGACTCTACGGAATCCGTGGCCGCCGTCTTGGAGAAGCGGACTTACGAGCACTTCTGTACGACAGCGGACGAAGACGAGGCGCCCGAGTGTAAGAGGCGCATGGTGGACGAGGCCACGGCCGTGGTCGGTGGCGACGACGGTGACAGAAGCGTGGCCGAGTTCGCTGCCGAGAGCTGCATGGCCGAGGTGGACGAAGCCGCTGCCGGCGGTGACGGTGGCGACATCAGCATGGCCGAGGGGGACGAGGCCGCTGCCTGAGGTGACGGGCGCAACGACAGCGTAACGTCAGAAGCTCAACAGTACGTCGTTAATCGAGTAGCTCATAGCTCAGTAGATTTGATAATTATTATTATGAAAACAAAAAAATAAAAAAAATAAACGTTGAAAAATTATCATTACTTAAATATTGCTAGCCCTGTATGAATACACGTTTTTTGTTTGTGATTTTTAGGTTCTATGTGCATAAAGTGGACAAATCGTTTTCGATTAAAATCAAAATAACGCGATAAAACGTTTGAGAAACATTATATGATATTTCAAAAGTCATGAGACCCCAACCCTAAAAAAAAAAAAAAAAAATGATAATAATAGCATATAATTCGTACTAACATTGATATTTAAATAATTATTTTCAATGCCTAATCGTCCTTTAAGTTGATAAATATTTTGAAGATGGTTATTTTATTTTTCTCGGAGTAGATTTAATAATTATAATGCAAAAAACCAAAAAAAAAAAAAAAAAAATAATAATAATAAAAAAAATATTGAAAAATAATCAATGCTTTAATATTATATGATAGTATAATAATTAGTTCTTTGCGCATCAAATTGAAATACACAAATCGGTTTCAATAAAAATCAAAATAACTAATAAGTAATTATTTCATCTAAAAATGTTTATGCTACACTTTTATTTTAGCGACTTCGCTTGCCGTAAAAATATACAAATTGCAAAAATGATAATAAACAAAAAAAAAAAAATAATAATAATAATGTTCTATTTAACACTATGTGTTCTCTTTAAGTGACGCTCGTGGTTATCGAGAGTTAATATGGGTTTAAATATAGTTGACCAATATATCGTGGTGGTTTTGTAGATACTCATAAAATCACGTATGAGAATAGTGTTTAGTTTACGATAAGAATAATATAAGATGTAATATAAGTATAATGTGAGAAGCGTATTTCTTCTTTTGATGTAATATAGTTTGATATGTAATTAGGATAAAAATAATTTTAGGATTTTTGGATTTTATGAGTTGGAAATTTTAAATTCGTATCGTTGAAAGTAATTTAATTACACATCGACGGTTGAGTAAAAAGAAACTGAAGAGACTGAAAAAGAGATAAGGTAGTGAGTGAAAGAAGAGTTGGTGAGACGAATTTGTCGGAAATGAATGTTTAGAGGTTGTGTATATAAAAAAGGCGTGTGAAAAATTATTTGGTTAACGCTTTAAGAAGATTATATATAATAAACATATTCAAGTTATAGTTTCTTAGGACTATAGGATTTAATCTTTTTTTGTAATATTAATATATTATCGGTTTGTGGTTTTTTATAACAGCTAGTGGTTTAGTTTTAATTTATTTTGCGCTTTTCAATTATTATAAAATAAAACGAGAATCGTCAAAATATAATTCAATTCGTTTGTAGTCTGGTAAATTCTATAAATTAGGTACAGTCAGCAAACAAATAAGAAACTTCCATAACACCTCTTCCGGCGTGCCCTTCACGCACACAGATGCGTGCTTTTATATGTATTCTTATTGTTACAAATAAACCAAAATAATATAATTAGAATCTGTGTAAACAAGTATTCTTTAAAAGGATTGATATCAGAAAATTACAAGGTGCTGGGTGTTTTGCTAGTCATATATCACTATAAAAAAGTTGCCATCATGTATACGTAGTCTTAAGAGTTAAAAAAAAAAATTGTGGCACATTTTTAAAATGCAAAAAACAAAGGATATAATGTACAATAAATCCGTTTAATATTTGTATAAATATTTTATTTAATCGTTTGTAAATTATTTAGAACCCGAGTACTTTAATTCTATGTCATGTCACATTAATATAAAACATTTTTTTCAATTTTCAAATAAAAATACTAAAGAAATTGTATACGAGTATAATTGGTTGTTCATACAATTAGTTTGACTCTTTTGTAAGTTTATACGATAAATCTTGAATTCATTATTACAATAATCAATTTAATAGTGTATACATTTCTCTGATTTTTCTTGGTTGTATGTATTTTGTTCATTATAATATATTTATTATATTATATTATTATATATATTTATTATCATATGTATTTTGTTATTATTATTTATGTTCTATACTTTTTTTTTCATAGTTAATGTATTACTCTCGACCTCTAACTCAAGCTATTTGCTTAAAAGAGGTGGATAATCATGTCAATTAATTTAATTTTGTACTACGTCTTATGTCAACTACCATGGTTTAATTTAATATTAGTAATAATAATAAAAAATGACGATTAGTAATAAACGACAGAGTAATATTTTGAAATAGATTGCACTAATAATAAATTATGATAAGTATCAGTTGACTGTTTAAAAAAATTAGTATATTGTTTAATTAATTTATTAGTTTATGCAAGTGTTAATTTGTAATCTTCTTTGATAAGTTTTTATTTTGTATTGAATTTAAATTTACAACATTTTTTTTAAACCATTTTCATTTGTAAAATCATTTTTATCGATAGTTGAAACATGTAATTTTTTATGAAGAAGTATGCTCATTGAATGATATTATTTATACATGCCAATATTATAATTATATGAACAAGTGAAAATTGTCTTTGAATAAACGAAATACAGTAAAATATGAATTCGATTCTCTTCTTAAATGACCACGACAGCGGGCGTAGGATAAGACAATGCGAAGTAAGTTTGTTTTTAGATTATACACAATACTACGGCGAGTGAACGGTTTACGAGACGTTCGATGTAGGCAATAATACCTTTCAAAATGTATACAATATTATACTGTAATACAGTATTGCGAGGGTGACGAAATAATTAAACTTAAATCGTTTATATAGAGAACATATTAATAAGAGTAAACTTGTTAGAAAGTAATTGTTTTCAAATAGGTACAGATTTAAACAAAATTTATATATCATTAATCGTACGTATACTTTATCGGTAAACCCATTGATTGTTTCATTAAAAGTGTGCGAGTGATGTTTTTTATTAATGAATTGGTCATTTCTAGTAGGTATTACCATCGGTTTAAGCACTTGTAGCGATTTGAATTTCTATAACAAATACTGCAGATTAGATAAATAAGACGTTGTACTTCGCGAAAATGTCATGAACCCGTGTACTTTGTACCAAATCAACTATTGAAACTGTGGCATGAAAAAAAAAATCAAACGATGTAAAAATACAGTATAAATGATAACATGATATAGTACATGTTATACAGTATACAGTATAATATTATACAGTCATCCGTCTTATCTTTTTTATTAATTTTACCGAGTTCTAATGCAGCCGTGGTCCCGTGTACCTAACTTGTAGCCTTGAGAATCGTATTCGGACCGAATCGAGAAAAATCTGTATTTTTAAAACAACGTAATAGCTTTTCTTCTCGTCATAAAAACGAGACTTAAAAGTGGACATACCACTCGCTAAATTATACACGCGTCGTGGAAATCATCACAACGTAAGTATTGTTGTATTAATCATGGTATATTACCGTGGTATTCGTACGTGTTTATATGTAGGTAATATTTTCTTAGATCAAAACTCAGGTACGAATTTTTTTTTCAAATATCATCACTCGACGACTTAATATTGAGTCCTAAACAATTCCGAAAATCACCCAATTGTTGCTGATAATTTATCGATCATAACGCGATTGTGTATTTCACACGGGACGTGTAAATTCAACAGGTTGGTATAAGTGATGGTGGTTTGTTTTTTTCCCCCAACACCAACACCCTGTTCATAGGACACTATAATAGTCGTATGGAATTCGAAAATCGACTCCGGTACGGTGCCGCATTGCCGGCGACGATAATCCCCCAGCGGTCAAACAAGTGTATATTCCGCCATAGCGTTCCCGTCTTCCACAAACACGACCGGGTCAAAACCGTGCGAGATGAAGGCGGGGATAAAATGAGAGCGCGCACGAGTCACAACGTCGCACCGCTGTCCGGGTCGGCGTCGTGCCATTTAATGGCCGCCCGACGTCTGTAAAAGGTGTACGATCTGTTTGGTACGCATTAGCCGGAGTGATCGCCGATCAATAATATTAAAATCATCAAAAAGTCATCATTGGTATAATTCAGTAAACCGTGCTCGAACGTCGTAGTCGTCGTCGCGTTGTTCGTCTTAGTCTGCGTTCGTCCTTTCATTGTGGTTAGCCACCGCGTTCGATCGTACGCGACGAGTATCCTCGCCTACCTCCGTAGACGAAAACGGACGACGTAGGCCGCCGAGAATCACGCGATTTTGTTTTTTGTTTTTTCAATTGCTTTTGCTTTTTAGTGAGCAGACAAACGTCTTCGTGTCACAGTCGCCGCAATCGCTATAGTCGTCGTCATGGGGAAAATCGTCTGTTCGGCGTGCGGCTATTTGGACGGCCCCGGTCTTACGTTCCACCGGTTTCCAGTGGACGTCGAGAGGTAAGCAAAATACACAGAGCCCGACCGTAGTTTTTTCAAACGGGCTGTTCGCTCATATCCAATACGTATTCGTATCGACTTTGCAACCGCGTATGGCGGGGGTCGCCAACCAGTTGATCGCGATCGACCGGTCGATCATTTTAGGACCATTGGTCGACCGTAGTCAATGTTAATTTGCCAATATCGGCCGATCGCGTTCTGCTGTATAGTAATCCTAACCTAACGCCGTGGTCATCAAAAAAATGTATTATTGCCATTTGTCAGTTAGCCACATACAACGCGTCGTACATTCTCAACATAACGCGATAATATAATAACGCAATCTAACGAACACCTTCTCAATATTGAATATGTGTAAAAACGCAAATAATATTCCTAAAATCTAAATAAATATTAATCGATCCCCAGGAACTTCCAAAAATGATCGTTGATCACTTGTTGGAAAAGGTTGGCGACCCCTGGTGTACAGTATGATGTCCGTTTGTGGCGCGTGTACGTATTATACGTGCGTTTGGTGTACGCGCGCCGTTGCGACATTCCTCGACGGATTTTATGGCTCGGACCACCGTCATCCCTCTACCGGCCTCTATCGGTCTGCTGTAGGGATCCGGTTCGTCTCGTATTTAACGAGATCGTCCCGTATTTGAATAAAGTGTCTGGTGTCCCGACTAAAGGTTCAAAATAACACTTTTGTCCCGTATCTACATTATTTCAAAATTAATTCAAAAGTTAAATTTGTTTTCTAACATCTAATTTGTTGTTATTGTTTTTTAAATTTTGGCTATACATTTACCATATGAGAGTCACCTATTGGTTTAATTTCGATTTTATTTTTTTCAAGTACCTATTAAATATTATGCTTATTAAGTAAAATAACATCGATTGTCATATACATTGATATTTAAATTTTGATTCTAAATTTAATACAGGAAAGTCTTCTTATCATTTGTTTCTATAAGTATCAAAGTGATTATTTGTTAGGTGTGAGGAAAAAGCAATGTTACATCAAGGCCAAATGTAATTTTAGTTACCGAATATTTACTTAGAATTTCTATAAGAAATGTCACATTACCATTATATAATTCTGTAATAATATGTTCATTGTGATCAATAGGTCCTAATATCTAACTAGTATTTAGTTTCAATATTTTTAAGGTACAAAATACTTGGTACAAATTTAAAAAGTAAAAATTAACAATTAGAAAGACAAACAACAACTTTTGAATTTTGAGCATAATTTTGAATGTTTAAAGACTAAAACCTCTCCTTTCCACTCGATCAAAAACTGTGTTAGGTAATTTTCATTATGATTTTAAATGTCCCGCATTAAAAATAAAAATTCTGGGATCCTTAGTCTGCTGCCCACCATTTACCTTCGATGTATTGAGATATTATGTAGAATCCGACGTTCGAATAATTTCTGAGTGACATCAATGGTTAGTTGTTAATTCACGGTCGTAGTTCCCGACGCATCCCTTTCCCTTTCTTGAAGAAAATGCCACGAGTATCTGCCACATGTTGTAATATTTAGTGTTTCGTAAACCGTGTTTCACAATCAATCTACTCATTCTGCATCTGTAATATTATTTTGACCGTACCGTAAGTATCTTGTTCATGATTAATCCGCTTTTTCATCGAAAATCTTATTGTATAGTTGTAGATACTCTACGTCAAATTCCATAAGAACTATGTGTTATCTATATTGTTACGTATGAATTAATAATAATTTAGAATTTTTATTAGTTATTTAGGTATTATAAATATCAGTATTAAAAATTATCAGACAATTTTGTTTGGCAATACGATGGAATAAATAATTAATTTCAATAATGTTTGTTTCCATTCAGGTATATCACATAAATACAAAACAGTAAAAAATAAATTGTTTTTTTTTCGCTCAAAAATTAGTTATATTAGAAACTTATTTAAATTACTATACATTTTACAAAAACAAATGTAAAGCAAAATTAAAAAATCTCAGTATCAATCTCGACTAGTTAATCTCGTGTATGGAAAAATTATTCTTAATAAAAATTGCTTAATTATAATTCGTAATTTAAATAATACCATACAAAAACGATTTGAAATTTGAATAGTGAGCAGTTGCTGCAATGCTGCATGCTTAGTTAATTTAGCTTATCACTTTCTATGGGTTATTTATGTTCAGGTATATCTATGGATATTGTTAGAACTTTGCTCCAATGCTTCATGAGTTACTATTACCTCATTTTGAAAAATTATTGGAAAAAATACTTATTTGCAAATTATACTTTTTAAATAGATCTCAAAAGGTAAAAATACCTAAATAATTAAACATGTGATTCAAATACATTACAATATTATATCTCTAAGAACGAGTTATAGGTTCTAGACTAGTTTTAATTCATATAAATTAAATTCTAAAACTATACATAAACGAAAATATTACGTAAGTTATAATAAGTTTGTACATAAATCAAATTTTCGTAATTGATATAGTACTATTCAGATTTAGGTATTTCTATCAAACAACTACTAAAATATACATGATAAAAACGGATTTGAATCACACAATAGAAAAATAACTAGAAATAAAAATAATGTAACAAAATGTTATTCAAACTCAACATCGCTTTAGCGTAAATCTTATCTATATACATATATATATATATATATGAATACACGCAGAGAAATAAAACTACTTAATGAATTACGAAACAGTATTAAATTAATCGATAAGAACCTATAATTTGAGCTGCATATTATTATGAAAAACTATTTGATAAATATTCCTTTTATTTTCATTTTATAAACTATTGAAATCAATATTTAAATTTACTTAAACGTTTTAACGTTAATAATAATAATAAATAATAAATAAATAAACAAATAAATTGGTGAACTTATTAAAATGTTTCGAAGTTATGTGTTCATAATTAATTAGGTAACATTAAGATATTTTGAACCATTCACTACATAACATAGAACTGTTATCATTGAAATGTTAATATTAATTTTATCTTTACAAGCGACATCAATAATTGAATGTTACCTTATTCTTACACCCATAAAATTAGTATTGCCAAATGAGAATTCATTGTTCACCTCAGATTTGACGGATTTTTTATTTAAGAAAAATAATAATTTTAATAATATTCTAATTATTTAGTCACAAATATGTAAAGTACGTTAAATGTCTGTATGTTATACAAGTGAATAATATTTACCGATTTCGTATGTGATCATCATTGGTAATGTAGTTGTTGAAGCCTTGAAGATGCATCATAAATGTCCATGAAGTTAATATCTCAAATTTGTCTTATTGACGCCAAGCCTATATGAGGGATGACCTTTTAAAACGTAATATTTCCAAAATGTCAAAAATCGTGTTTTGTATCGATTCTAATGAAAAAATTGCCGGGGAATCGAATGACATGGTCAAATTGAACCAAAATGTATTATTTCCCATGTTTAACTGAATTTAAAAATCGGTTATTGAAGCAAATTGTACTATTTCCATGTCCAATATTAGCTCGAAATGAAATATTTCTAAATAACATAAAAAATTTGTATTCCCCACGATAAATAGGTATATAGTTTTTAAAAATGTGGCAAAACGCCTTAATTCCAAATATATTTACAAAACAAACTATTTCCATATTATTTCAAAATGCAGTATTTCCCGTATAATAATTATAGCAAATGAAATTAAAGTAAATACAAAACGTACTGTTTCCAGTTGTTAAAATAGACAAATTGTTTGTACATTTTTAATAATTAATATTCAATAATAAAAATAAATTTTGCAAATTAATTTGAATATTTAATTTAATAATTTCTACATCTTATAACATAATATTACCATAAATCTAACACTGTGGTTATTGATAGTAAATCCCGCCTTAATTAATGCATTATTGTTTTTATTCAAGTTACCATTGATTATATATTACTATAGATTGCTCACTGCATTAGAAATCGCGTTGCGCGAGGATTACGACCGATAGGTGGCGATAAGAATCCCAATTTAGAAAAATATTCCATTTTCGGTTGCCGCCCGTACAGCAGCTGGCCTGGACTATCAGTTTAAACTATGAAGTGGGAATATTATATTTATATCGTTACGTAACGCGTCGTCCGGCGGCCCAACCCGTTTATTCATTACTGAATACTGATATTAAATAATTAAATTACATTTTTGGTTTTTAAACTGATGTTTATGTTATGTTGTTATGTATTATAAAAGGAATTAATTGTATACCTACTTATTTTCAACCAGAAATTAAAATTATTTAATTATTGATTGATATGTACATTTTATCATTGTAATAAATTACAGATTATATTACAAGGTAAAAAGTAATAACAATTCAAATTTCAAACGCTTTGTTTCTACAAAATTAACAATTTTACTAAACACAAAATTTTGTGAAAATAAAACTAGGAAGCCATTTTGCTCTATACATATCGAATAAATATTTAATAGGTAATGTTCTCAATTTAAATAAAAATAAAATATACAATACTTGAATCAAATTATAAATTATAATATAGGACGTAGATCTAGATACTAACAAGAAAATGATAATTTGTAAAAATACTTGGTAGTATGGGTAGGGTTTAGATTAATATGTTTTTAATGTATCAAATTAATATAGTTAATATTTTACAACATTTCATATTTGATTATGTATAGCCGTATAGGTATGATTTTATAAACTATACTGCATTGATTTTATAAAATCAATGACTACTGGTGCTGTAATACTCTCAGCTTTGCAATCTGCTGGGCTGCTTTATTGTGTAATTCTGCGTTGATAAAATTGCACGCTTTAAAGATTTTCGTTCGAAACAATAATTCAATGATGTACAAATAATGTTCTTTACATTGGGATGCATCTAAATTTAAAACATTTTTATTTATTTCATTTTTTGATATTTCCATAAGGTTAAAAATTATTTGTTTTTCATGTTTTATTTTCATAAATTGCTCATTAAAAATGTTAAGACAAATATTTGCTATATCAATGAGAATTTTTGATGGCACTTTTAATCCCTGGTTTGGTGATCCATTTACATTAAACATCTTAAATGTTAACAATAACTGAGTTTGGTCATTTAAATTGTTACAGGTGGTAAGATTTTTTTCACAGTTATCACAACTGAAATTTTTTAAACATTTAAACGCTAAATATCCTGTAAAGTAAACAGTAGCACAACATTCCAATGTTTTTGGATTGTCTATAGGTGTTATTGGAACATAATTTGAACTACTATCAGATTCCAAGTCGCAATCATGGATTAATTGAATTTGATTATTCGAATGTTGAATTTCTCCTGTTGAAGGTATCTCAGTTTGTACATTAACAGATGTTTCAACATTCAAAAAATTATCTTCGTCTTCTTCACAATTACAACTTTCTGCACATTTCATTAAACTGTACGAACAAATAGTACCAAAACAACAACGGAAATTTCGAGCAGTTGGGTTTTTATTATAGCCGTTTTTCTGTCGTATAATTGAAAATAAATTTTCTAAAGGATCTTGAGTTAACCTGTTTGTCATTAAAAAGTATTCTTTATTAGGTAAATTTTGACTCATTTCTATTTTTTCTGATTCGTAGAGATCTAAAAGAGCTGTAATTGTCCATTTAAGTCCAGTAAAACAAGGTGGTATACTTTGTTTGTTATTTTTTAAATTTATTTTAACAGCTTTTTCAAAAAGTGTAAAAACGTTTTTTAAATTTTGTAGAACTTGAGGATTACGTTCACTCATTGGACGCCTATTTGGATTTGTATCGTACAAGTTTTTACTGTTGGCAGAATCGAACATATCGTTTATTTTTTCAATAAATTGAGATGTATATAATGCAGTGTTAGATTTTAACTCCCCTGTGCTAATGCAAGTTTTAATAGTAGCAGCAACAGATCGACTTAATAACTGTATTGCTAACTTGCAAGACATTTTCTGAAAAGCATTTGGAGTCAGATGAGAAGGTGTAATTTTGCACAATGCTCTAGCAGTTTTACTTTGCGTATCGATTTCATAAGCTGCCTTGACATCTTGAAAAGATATAATATTATTATCAATTTGTATATTACCATCTAATAAATTATTTCTCAAACTTTTAATTAAATGAGGCATGTCGTATATGAGAATGAGTTTTTGGCCATTAATAGTAACTGAGGGATTGCTTATAGTTCCACCTAGTAATGAAAACATTCGCCTATTTTGTGATCCCTGATCGCAAACTACGGCGGATGGTAATAAACCAAAATCTAATAACTTTTTTACGCACTCGTTTAAAATTATAACCAAATTATCTCCTTTTATTCCGTTACCAGTAAAAAAATAAGAAAATGGTAATTTCCAATTAACATATAGACCTCGGATCATTATTACAAGAGCATGTGAACCGATTTTATCTGTTCGTCCTAAATTTCCAAGATCTTCATACCCTTCAATTATATCCATAGTCTTGTTATATTCAATTGCCTTCATTATAGATACTTCGTCTAATAAAATTGTACATTTTCTTTCTTGAAAATGCATTGTGGAAACCTTAAGTTGGATTTGTTCCATGTAAGTAGGCGAAAAACCAGTTGAATATGAAATTGAATTAAGCCAACGACGTACTGTACTTTCAATGTTTACAACGTTTCTCTAGTTCTTCATTTTTTGATTGTAACTTTGATAACGAAAAAGTATCTAAAGATGTTGAATTTAATTTTTCGGACGATAATGGTAATTGAGATAAATCGGAAATATATTTTTGCGTATTTGGAGTCAGAAATGATGCTGGACTAAACATTGACAATGCTGCATTTTTATGATCAATGCTGTTATCTATCGTAAAATGGTCGTATAACTTTTCTGGAGTCAACACTTTTAATACTTCAGGTGATACTAATAATTGATTTGATTTTGTACCTACAAAATAAATTAACTTAATGATTTATCTTCGAATTAGATAATTGAAAGGTCGGCGGGAATAACGTGCTATGTAACACTTTTTCCAATTTCATTTTTTTTGCGGAATAACGTGCGATTGTTAAATTATATTTTGTGATATAGACTATAGTTAAATTTTATCAAATAAAAACTCTTAACAAACGAGATATTTCAAATATGATTACGTCTATATTTTGCCCAAAAAATGATATATTTTGGGTATTTCGTGAACATGTCGAGTGTCTTACACCATTATTATTGGATTAATGAATATTTACTTCTATTTTTTATTTATTAAACACAAGTTGTCCCGTCGTGTTTTTAATAAATAAACTTATGTTCTATTCATTATTTTCACTTTTTTTTAGATTCTGAGAAATGAAGGTGGAAGGATCTTATAGCATTATACAATAATTATAGGACTGTGAATTTATAGGAAAGTGCATATCTTTTTAGCTCATTGTGAAACTATACTACCAAAGCCGTTTACGAAACTTATTTTTTGCATCTATAGGTGTTTTAATTTTTTGGGTCATTTTTTTTTTTTTCATTTTAGGTCATATTTTCTTTTTTTAGTACATTATTCGGTATTTGTATCAAATTCCGTCAATTAACACCTTTACACACATATTTTAGATTCTGAACGAAGTGATAAGAATGTATTGATTTTACTGTTTTTTTTTTTTCATAAAATTTTAAGTATTCAAAGCTAAGAATTGTAAATTTGGTACATAGTTTCCATAAGTTTTCCTTTAATTATCTGTAAAAAAGTTTCTATCGGAATAATACCAAAAAATTGTATGTGTTTGAATTATTTAATTTCTGTAATAATTTTTACATAATAGCGTAAAATACCAATTTAGCCTTCAACGATTTTAGATATTTGTTTTTATTCAAAAATTCTAAGTCGTAGAAACTTGAAACTTTCACCAAATGTTTAAATTAGCATTTTCTTTACATAATTGTATTTTCAAAATATTTAGTTTATTTTAAGCTATTTTTAGGCATTTGAAATATTCAATTTTTCTTAGATTTTTTTTTTTTATAAAAGTTGATATAAAATTGTTGATTCAGCCAAAACACTTAAAAATGTAATAGAAGGTTTTACATATGTTGATCTAAGAGTGATTCAAAAATTATTCAAATACATAGCACAATTTTTTTTTTATAAGCAGTTGAAGTTCAAAGATCTACAAAATTTGTCGAAATCACGAATTATTTTGCAGTTGTAAATGTATAAAAAATGTTGTATTCCAAGTTAAGAAATTAACATTTAATACAAGATTGTTCATAAGTTTTGCTTACAATAAGTATAAAAATATCGCGATCGGTTCAATTAAAAAATGTAAACGAGCGTCTGAAGCTGTAATTTTTACAAAATCAAAAATTCACGTGTTATACTATAACGATTTACTATAAACATACACTGACAAATCATTTTCGTTCAGAATCATTTTTTTTTTTATAATAAAAAATAATCCCAAAATCTTTCCTAAAATGTCTAACCTATCAATTCATCTAGTGTATCCCACCCAACTCCTGTATCCTGTACTTTTTTTAAATTGCCAAGAGACTGAGCTATACTCATAAATTCAGTTCCAAGAAAGCCTCCAATATTAAGTTACGAATTAAGTTATTATTTTGAATATTATTTTGTAGTTTGTTTGTAATTTTTTTAAAATTAAAATTTTTTTGTAAATTAAACACTTGTTTTTATCCTATTGATATAATAATATTTTAGTGATTTTTAATTTGTTTTATTTATCTTTAAACAAACTATGCTAATTTATAAAAATTAAATAAAAATGAAAAATCAATTGTTTTGATTAATTATTACTAAACCTAAGAAGTGTAAGGCTAGATATAAAAATATTTTTATAGATATTGATGATGGTTTTAGGGACAATTTTTTTTATAAATACTGATTTTCATAGGGCCAATGTTAATAAAAAACACTTAAATAAGAACATTAAAAAACCAAACGTATACCATTAGGTAGAATATAATCATATTATGATGATAACTGCAAAAGGAAAAATGCATACAATAAAAATAAAAATTTATATTAACTTTTGAAGTTCCAAAAAAAAGTAATTGTTTATTATCCAAAAGTGTTAAATATTGAGATTAGCCCTTTTTGACCCAAAATCCAGATATATATTATCAGGCACGTATACGGGGGAGGAGGGGTTCAACCATTCCCCCGAAATAATTGTTTGAAAATTAAGTTAAATTATATACATATAAATAAAAATTTATTATGACTTCATTAATCGATTTTTGAGTGTGCGAGCAAAAAAAAAAAAAATTTTTTTTGAAATATGTAACATTGTAAAACATGAAACAAAAATAGAAATACTTGTTTTGATTTTTTTTTTTTAGTTAAGAATTTAAAATTTTATGAGGGTTTGATTAATAAAAAATTCACTAAAAATTAAACTAAAAATGGTAATACATGGTCATAATGTCATATGGATACAGTATTATACTGAAGCTTTGCTTAGAATATTTTTACTAAAGAAATGAGTTATGTAAATGTTGAATTTAAATAATGAATAGAACAAATTATCGCATTCGTAAAAACACGGTGGTACACATTGTATATAAATTGATTGTATGAGTTATAAAATACTTGTTGGATATTCATCATTGAAGTTCAGTATAAATTCGTCATTTTTCATCGGTTTTATCACTCGTTTTACAGGGGTAGTAATTAAATTAACACACAACGAATTATTACGTATTGGAGAATCTAAAAATAAATAAAAATAATTATTTAATATAATTTAACAAAATTACATTATACGTCTGTAAACCTAAACTAAACTAAAAACTCGCCTTCAATCAATTTTTCTGGATTATTTATATACTTGATTGGAGTAGCATTTGGCATTAATTTTCGTACTTTAGCGTTTGAATTCATATACATGTTTTTTTCAAAATGATCACTACAGAGAAATCTTTTTCGTAAAGTTTTTGGACTTAAACCGTCTAAATCAATATTTCCTAAATAAAAAAACTACAAAATTTACCAAGACTTATGTATATTAATGTTTTAATTTAATATCACCTGAATGAATAATCCAAGTTTTCATTCTTTGTTCATTGCTTGGAAAAGAATGAAAATTTAAATTAGGATATTTCCTTTTCGATTTACCGCAATTAAAATAATTACATTTTTGGCCTGACATGATCGACTCAAAAATGAATTAAAAACAAGAAAATAAAACCAAGTAAGAAATAACTAGTTAGGAAAATGATGACAAACGTTTCCGTTTACTGCTTTTCAACGACTGTTATAAATTATAATATTTGAGTACCTACCTACTATAATATTAAGATATAGGATATAACATACAAGGATAAGAGTGAAAAAACTCCATTAATCCATTATTAGAATGAATTTAAATGTAACTACATATATATATATATATATATATATATATATATATATATATATATATATATATATATATATATATATATATATATATATATATATATGTACATTTTGCTGATAAAACAAATCTGAAATTATTTAGATTCTATAAATATACAGACATTCAGTAATAAAACGGCACAAAGGACAAGAGATATTGAGCAAATTGATCTACGTGTATGTATATTTAAATAATACGCGGGAATAGAGACAGCAGCTGTTGTGTGCTGTGATACCACTCTAGTGGGACATGACACCTTCGACCATATAAACTAATAGACACGCCTTATCGCATGTTTATATGGTCGAAGATTGTAACCATGATGTTTGGTGATATGACGTCACGTTTGGGCATTTATCAATTTATTATAATATTAATATCATCTGTTTTTATTAGTAAGTTGTGTTTCTCGTAATATAAACTCATAATATTTTTGATGAATGTTGATGAATGAGATTGTTTTTTTTTTTTATGAGTTCAAACTAATATATATTCATTCATTTAATTTATTTAATTACAGGGAACTATGTCTGAGCCTACAAAACAATTATTTTGTCGTATTTTACAAGGAAAAGTTAAAAATCGTTACCCACCAGAATTAAGGAGCTTTGCTTTAACATTAAATTTTTATTCTGCTTTTTATTAAATTTCTATTAAGCATATAGTTATGTTAGGAAAACATTTAATAATGCACTTCCTCATCCACGAGCTATTCAAAAATGGTATGAAAGTGTTGACTGTTCTCCTGGATTTAGTAGAGAAGCTTTAGTTACTCTTCAAAACAAAGTAAAAGAGGCTCAGAAAATTGATAGGCGTGTTGTGTGTTCATTGATGTTAGATGAGATGGCCATTAGAAAAAAAATTGAATGGACAGGCAATAAATTTTCTGGTTATATTGATTTTGGTGCTGATATTAATAATGATAGTTTACCCGAAGCAAAAGAAGCTTTAGTACTTATGGTGAACTGTGTGAATGGAGGTTGGAAACTTCCCATCGCATATTTTTTTATTGATGGTTTAGGTGGTCGTGAAAAAGCTAATATTGTAAAGCGTTGTCTAGAATTTATTTATGATAGTGGTGTAGAAATTATATCCCTCACATTTGATGGAGCTGCTTCGAATATTAGTATGGCAAATTTTTTAGGATCCAATATTTTATATCATTGCATGATCATATGTTTGATGAAGATCCTCAAGGTAATCATATAATATCTTTAGTTAAGATTATTATCGCTAAATATTTAAAGATACGATTGCACCATAAAGCTGACTCGATCAACGATCAACAACAAAATAAACGTATACGTAGTATTTTAACAAAGCAGATCTTATTTTCAAATCAATAGGTAGGTAATAAATTACCTAATATTAGAATATTATTATGTAACTGATAATAAAACACATACAATTTTATCGAATGTTGAGTTTTTTGTATTCAAAAAATTGTATATCGTTTGAAAATTCTAATTTTGCAAATTTAATATCATTCGCGCACGAACTATTTTTTTCATGGCTCCGCGTTTGTATCGAGGTTGACACTTGACGGTGCCACGGTTGCCCAAACGTGACGTCACACGCTACACGATGATGGCGTCAAAATATGCATCGTATGACGCGTCTATTAGTTTATATGGTCGAAGCATGACACTATGGACACTAGCGATTCCAACGTCAATATCCATAAGCAATACGCAGACGACAGCGCTTTATAACGGCAATATCCATGTATCGCGCAATGTGTTTATCCGGCCAGTGAGCAATCTATAGTAATATATAATCAATGGTAATATGTATGGATTACCTATGTGGTAGTGGTAAAGTTTAATAGAGGATTATGCGTTGTCTACGTCTTACAAACGCATATAATATGGTATAAATTTTACGTTTTGTTAGCGTTGATTTTTTGTGTTTGTCTAAACACACGCAGAACATAATATTCATTTAGTTTTAATTCTAACCTTCAGATTATGATATCTAATAAAGCAATAAGAATTCTGAAAACAGTTTTAAATTTTTCTACGGTCTCTGAATAAATGATTTAAATTAGTTTTTAAATAGGTATATACTATTAATTGCATATAACTCGTATGTTCATTCGTTATTAAAAATATTCAATCAATAATTCTGAAAGTTATTGAATTTTTCTGTTAATTTCTACAGTAGTTAAGTAATAATAAGTAAAGAATATTATGTATATATTATTATTTATTTGATTTATTGATTATTAATATTATTTTTAATTTTATCATAATAATATAATAGTAGTAAATCGTGATGGAAGGAAATATTAAAACCATTTATTATCTATGATTAAAACCCGTATCAGCCGAATCTTATTTTAACTTAATTTTGTTTATTTTAGATTATAAAACAAGTATTATTTATATTTTTCGTCGTAAATTTCATAATTAATTATTATAGTAGATAATGTACAATATATGGGAAAATTTCCGCGATAAGTGATAAAGCTCAAAATAATATATTATATCTAATTTATAGGATAGGTACTCGACACTCGTTCGACGTTCAGTCGTACTCGTACAGTCGACAGTCGTTCCTACTATAAGTATCTACTATGTTTAATATTTTGTTATACATCTCGCCGTAACGTTTGTCATCATTATTAAACACTAAACAGTGATTATTATTAAGGTATGTATCAATTAAATATATTATTTTAACAATTAGGTATTAGTGTAACAAATTTAACCCGTCAGATGGTCGCGATGGTTTTTATAACACCGATAGTCGCGTGTGAGCGCGGCGCTCTTTATACCTATTTTGCCAATTTAGATTTAGCAAATGATTTTCGTTAACATAAGTTAAGATCATACATTAAAGTTTGTGATTAATAATGAAATAAAAATAATGCATTAAAATAAAATTACTCTTTACTTTTTTTATAGGTAATGATTAAAAATAATTTTAAATTAAAAATAATAATATTATAAATAGTATCTTTTGAAATTAAAAAAATCAAATACATATCATAATTTAAGCTTAACAATACATTTGATTATAAAAATTTAAAATAGTAAAAGTATAAACATATGACAAATATTTGAAATATATTTTAATTAAAAAATGCATACTCATAATTCTATGTATAACATAGATAGATAGATAGATTATTCAGAGCTTAAAATTGTATGTGTTATGCGTTTGTACTCGTAAGACAAAACAATGTATGCAGATATTTATCATACTTTTGGAAACAAATTCATTGAAAACTTTGTTAAGAACATTTTTGGAAAATATCTATAATAAACGATAAAGAGTAGCTTAGGTAACTATCATGTTAATATTAGTTATAAACTTTAAAAATAAGTATAGGTTCAGGTAACTTTTATGTTATATAATTTTTAGAAGACAATAGAACGCACGTGTATTACAATGAACTCGGCCTTACAATTTTTTTTATTTTTTTTAGCACATCAATTTTTTTTTCCTTTATGCACTTGACATTATATTATTTACAAAATGATAAAAAGTGAACGAACCAAAAAAAGAAAAATTCAAAATGAACTCAGTATTCTTGAGCTTATAGAAACTAATCAGATAACTTCAGACCAACTTCATTGTTCTGACAAACTTTGTGATAGTCATGAAAATAGCACTTCATATAATAATAAGCCTTCAAATATTTCTACAGATGTCAATTTACAATACATAGCACCCAGTGTTCTAAATGTTATGCCTGAATATTCTGAAAACTTAACTGTAAATCAACTTCCTGAACCTTTTTTACAAGACGACGAGTCAATAAAAAGCTTTATTGCTAATTGGTCGATTACATTCAATATACCTCATAATGCAATTAACAACTTGCTCAAAGGTTTAAAGAAACACAAATGTTTCAAAGATTTTCCAGTTGATTCTAGAACATTATTGGCTACTCCCAAACAAACTTTTACAAAATTAAGAAATGTAGATCCCTCCGGCACATATTTTCATTTTGGTTTAACAACTGGTATAATGAAATATACTCCAGATAATATGCTGAATGTGGAAATTGTGATAGGTATTGATGGACTTCCACTATTTAAGAGTAGTGGTGCGCAATTTTGGCCATTATTGGGATATGTAGTAGTTTCACCACCATTATTAAAAAAAGTTTTTCCTATTGGTATTTATTTTGGATATGAAAAGCCCAAAGATAGCAATACTTTTTTATCTGATTTTATAATTGAAGCTAAAGATTTAATTACGAATGGTTTAATTGTAAATCAAGTAAAAAGAAAAATCTCAATTAATGCTTATTGCTGTGATGCTCCTGCTAAGGCATTTATTCTGAAAATTAAGAACCATACTGGTTTTTCTTCATGTACCCGCTGCACAATTGATGGAAAATATATAAACAACAGGGTATGTTTTCCGTACTCAAAGAAAAAGTTTACAGAGAGAACTCATCAGGCTTATACTAATCGTGTAGATGATGATTTTCAGACATCTCAGGCTCTTTCAGTTCTTAATCAATTACCTGGATTCAACTCAGTTAAACAATTCTCTCTTGATTATATGCACCTGGTGTGCTTAGAAGTCATGAAAAAATTGATGCTTCTATGGGTACAAAAAGGACCCTTACATGTCCGCCTTAACTCTAGGAAAATTAATGAATTTTCTTTGTCATTGACATCAATGAATTTAAATATTGCATCTGATTTTTCTAGAAAGAGTAGAACTATGAACGAAATTCATCGGTGGAAGGCTACGGAATTCAGATTATTTTTATTATACACAGGTCCAATTGTCTTAAAAAAAAATTTAAGTGATGAATGTTACATTAATTTCATGGCTTTGAATATTTCTATGATTGTAATTCTTAGTCCAGATCATAGTAGTCTTATACCTTATGCTAAATATCTTTTAGATTATTTTGTAAAGACTTTTCAAAAAATATATGGAAAACATCTCTTATCACATAATATTCATGGTTTATTACATTTGTGTGATGATTACCAACAATTCGGTCCTCTAGATACCTGCAGTTCGTTTTTATTTGAAAACTATATGAAAAAACTCAAGTCTTTAGTAAGAAAAGCAGATCAACCATTACAACAAGTAATTAATCGTTATTCTGAAATAAATTCAATTTATAAAAAAGAATCTTTTGATTTAATGAATCATATTGACAAACCAGAATTAAATCACCCACATAACAATGGTCCAATAACAAATAATATTAATGGACAACAATATTATACTTTAATATTTAATCAATTTAAAATAAATGTTAAATTTAATAAAGATTGTAATATTTTGACCAATACTGGAGAAGTTGTGAAATGTTTAAATATTATTCAAGAATCTGATGAAATATTACTAATTGGTAAAAAGTATGAAACATTATTACCATTTTTCATTGATCCTATAAATTCTACTCTCTTAGAAATATTTATATTGGATAATTTATCATTAAATTAAAATTGTTGGAAACTAACAAACATAAAGAAAAAACTTATGGTTTTGGAAAATGGTGGAACTCTTATTGCCATGCCTATTATACATACTATGGGTCACAATGAATAAATTTGTTGTCTTAATAAATAAAATATCACAGGTTTGTATAAGTTACTATTTTAATAAGAATTTAATCAATAACCTATTATCTTATTACAATAATGTATAATGAATTAATTTTTTTATTATCAGTAAAAATGGAAAACTATTGGAGTGTTGTGTATTTCACGGATGAAAATAGTGTTGAGGCCGTACCAAACATTTGGTTTGATAAAAAGCAAGAGACTTGCGCTTGGCCTGCCAAACCAAAACTTATCAAAAAATTTATTGAATCTCAACAGAAACCCAATAAAAAGGATTTCACCTATCATCCTGCGAGACAATTAGGGAAAAAATCATACGGTAAATTTTAATTGTTTTTATGAAAATAAATGTATAATTATATAATAATAATTAATTTTCAATATTTAAATTATAGCATCTTTAGCTGAAACTAGAGCCAAATTACCAAAAGCTACTCGTATGTCTGATTTGTCTAGTACAGACGATGATGTTAGAAAAAGAAAAAAAAAATCCCTCAGGATGTCTCCTGCTGTGTTTACGACTTCAATAAAAACCAAAAAAAACTGTTTAGTAAATACATGCCCACTACCAAAAAAATATTGTGATTTTAATAAAAAAGGTAATGACATTATTTTATGAAATATTTTCTTCAATTGGAAATGGATATTACATTTCTGTATTATTGTTATTAATCTCAATTGTTATTATTCTTTTAAGATTGTATTACAACAAATAGTTCATCAGTTGGAAAAAAAAGTATATTCGATGATTTGCCTTCAGATCCATCAGTTGATGATTCAGATACTGATCCATTGTGGAAATTAAACAAAATTACAAGTAAAAATATTTTTATTACACCAAACATCTATGCCTAGTTAGATAACAGGGAGTCATAATAGAAAAAATACAGTTAAACACTTATAGGCAACTTTTTTTACTCGAGCATTCCATTACCATTTTGTAACATTTAAAATATCTGAGCATAGTAAAAATATTATAAAAAAGGTATAATAAAGTATTAGATAACTATGAATTTACATTTTACTATAGAAATTATTATTTATTATTCAATATCATTACTGCAGCTAGCTCAACAATTACAACATTTATTGTCATTATATTTATTACACATACCTATTTTTTTAAATTGTAATATTGTTAAGGTAATGATTTTAAATCTATTAACCCTACACCATCTCTACAAAAATCTACTGGGCATTCTCAAGTATTATGCTCTCCAATAACAAATTGGTCAGTCGAAAAAGATGAAAATATCATATATGAAAAAGATGAAACTGGTAACACTTTAAGAGTAAAACGAGTATTATTCCAAGATAATAATACACCAAAGAAATCAAGTGTGTATTATAGTTAACATAACCTATATTTTATTAATTTTAAATTACTATAAATAATATGTATCATTTTTTTAGAAATGTCCCAAAAAGAATCAAACATAATATCTACCAAAAACAATTTTAACGTTGAGTCATTTAAGTCACATCAAGGTAATAATCAATTACCTAGTATTTGTATTATACTGTTTTACTAATACATGTTGTTCAAGTATATAAGGTTAATTATTTTTAACAGATTATGAGAAATATATTTTCACAACAGTCACTCATATGAAATATGATATTAATAACATGATGAATGTTATTAATGTTATGCATACAAATATAGAGTCTTTGATGGATAGTTTAACTGGTAAATATATAGCAAACTGTGCACTATCACAAGATAATCAGGATATTGATTTACATTCATTATTTCCTATAAATAACGATGAACAGCTTACTAGTATTGAATCTAAAATTGTCCAAGATATTAAAATGCGGAAAGTATTGGTAAAATTTTAATGATTATTTGTTTTTCCTTGTATATTATGTATACATTTGTAATTAAATGAATTTTTAGCTAAATTATGCTTATGACTTAATTTTAATTACAGATACTATATATTAATAATATGTTCATTAGACTTGTTAAATTTAAAAAACAAATGTAATTATATATTTTATAATACATTTAGGTTTCAAAACTATCATTAATCGCTGTTGCTTCGGATTTGGGTCACAGTGTTCGAAGAATCGTTGCCAGAATGTTTGATGATGAATATTTAGTTAACTATTCACTGATTGGGTTTAAAAAAAAACAACCGTTCACTAAGTTGATGCTGTATCGTGTTATTATAGGTAATATTTTAATCACATGAATCATAACTAAAATAATTATGTACTTGTAAATTGTATATAGTATTCTAATTTCAAACATTCTAATTATTCTAAATTCCTTAAGAATGCACACCAAGTATAAAATGGTTACAGAGCGAGAAATTGAACTACCACTGGGCGTTTAGTTAGCGCATGCACCATACAGACTATTAAAAAAAAAAAAATCATCATAATACAATTAAATACAATTAAACTGAATTCATAACAATTTT
Organism: Therioaphis trifolii; assembly: GCA_027580255.1. Taxonomy (NCBI): domain Eukaryota; kingdom Metazoa; phylum Arthropoda; class Insecta; order Hemiptera; family Aphididae; genus Therioaphis; species Therioaphis trifolii. The sequence goes on from JALBXZ010000206.1 coordinate 48,646, forward strand.
TAATATTAAAGTGTATAATTTTTTTTTTTATCAAGCTGAATATTATTCTTTTTTTTTATTATTATTATTAATAAGCCTGGGAAATTGGCTGATACTATATTAATATTTCATTATTTGGATTTTTAATAATAGTTATTTTTAATATTAAAGTGTATAATTTTTTTTTTTTTATCAAGCTGATTATTATTCTTTTTTTTTATTATTATTAATAAGCCTGGGAAATTGGCTGATACTATATTAATATTTCATTATTTGGATTTTTAATAATATAGTTATTTTTATTTGTATATACTGTTATTATTATTCTTTAATCCTAATCTATCCTAATGTACTACTAAAATAATATAGGATTCTTCATTTAATTAATGTAGGTTATTATTTTAATATATTGGTGTAACTTAACTTTATAATATTGGTATAACTTTATAAAAACAATATTACTGGAATATTTAAAAAGTCATGTTTACAGAATGTTAAATATATAATATTGTAAGACTATCGTTTCCATAACATTATCATAATGTTATAACACCAATATTATTATAATATAATTTTATAATATTATGATAATATTATTGTATAATATTATCAGAATGTGAAAATCATTGACAAAAAACTTTCTGAGAATATTACAAGAATATTTAAAAAGATTCAAGAAACTTTATGTTCATCTTGTAATAATATTTTGATTTTATTATTAACATTGCTAAAATATTATTATAACATAATTTTGCTATCTGGGGTTTAGTGTCTACCTACATTTGTACTTACTGTTAAAATTGGTCGCACAGGGCCTGTTATTAAAGTTCACAAGTCGGAAATGACATTTGTATCTACAATAATTTCAACTCGTTTTTGTGTAGTTATATCAATGTCTAAACCAATATTTAAATCTTCATTTTTAGATTCTAGTGTTGTTGTTGACGAGGAATTAGTAACAACTAATTTTTGTTTTTTAATATTAAAGACATCAAACATTCTTTTAGCCATTATTGAATTAATTACAATTTATAATTTAAAATTAATTGATTAATTCAGATAAATACACAATTCACACAAAAAATATAAAATTATATGTCATATGTATATCAATAGCATGTCACTTACGGAAAACCACTTGTACCTAGGTATTAAAAACAAAAAAAATAAAATAAAATACGCTCCAAAAACGTAATCGACTCTAATGCTGTGGCGGTATGCAGAGTGCGTATTTATAACTTTACAGGTATCGCAAACAAGTTCTAGAATATTCGCGATTATCAATATATACCTACAAAATATGATTTTCCCAACAACGATAAGCCGTGAATATTCTAGACCATTCTCGTACCTTATCTAAACAAAAGAAAATAAAAATTATAAATATCAAAATAATATTGAAACACATAATTTTTTATTTTTACGTATACATTCTGAGGGGGCTAAAGCCCCCCCCCCCAAGTCCCTCCCGATATCCGCCTATGCACTTTACAAAACATGCAGAGGATATGGAGCAAGAGACGTTCTCGTAACAGGAAAAATAGAACACGACATAGAATATCTAGACTTTGTTCCACATTCTAAAATTAGAAGCAACATAAACCCAGATCAATCAATTGATTTAGTACTAAACGATGAAGACGTCATCAACAATCACATGGACGATCTAGACTCCATTTCCAAATCAAGAGAAGAACTTTATCAAATGAAGAAAAACCAAGAAACTATCGATAAATTAAAAGAAAGTCAATTTCTCCAAAACTACATGCTATATACTATAATAGCGAGTTTCATAATTGAACGGCGTTATGCAGAAAGCAACCATCCCACAAAATTAAAAATATTGAGCTTTATATACTACTAGATTGGAAATTTTATTGATAAGTCTGGAAGTACATACATCTAATTAATAAGGTATATTGGTTTTAGAACATATGAGGTACTAACCAATTTAAAAAAAATATTCTTCTAAAACTTGAATTAACTCCAAATAGAACATTTGTGGGATGGTTGCTTTCTGCATAACGCCGTTCAATTATAATTCTCCTTACTACCATATACCAGTTCAACAAAATGTTAGAAATAAATAAATCACGGGCACAATACTTGGAGGAAATACAACAAGAAGAAATGCAGTCAATATGTCTAGCCGATGAACCAACGGCACAAGAACCAACGGCACCTCCACCAACGGACGAGGAAAAAACTAATATATCGGTTTACCCGGCACTTAAGATTAGATTTTGAAAGCAAGATGGGATCTTCCTTCTTTCAGGGGAGGCATGTAGTAAATCGATATTACGCATACATGAATATTTCACATAAAACATAAATAACAACATCGTGAGACTTCTACACATGCAATTAACCAATATCACGATTAATATTAGAAGATATAACAAGTCCATAAATACTAAATTCGTGATACTTCAACAAGCGGCCGCCGTACCCAAAATTTATGATCCCTTGCCATTTCAAGTCCTTGCGAAAAACAACTATCTCTCCGCATCTAGTATTGACTCACCTGTTCTCCTCATCCGGCTTCTAGATTAATGTATAAGAAAGGGTAAAATAGAACCCAATGATTTGTATAAATACCGGCTCTATTTTACTGTAAAATTAGATTAAGTCCGTACCCCAAGCCTCGAACACTATCTGGTCGTAGCCCCGCGCGGTTACATCGTCGCCAGCTCTAGTGTTCACGAACCCACTTATTCTCGGGCAGACCGTAACGTCTGTCCTCACATTTCTTTTATTAACGTAATTATTATAAGTTACATTTTGTCTCTATATTTTAATAAACATATTTACTAATCTCCAACATTGACTTTGTGACTCTTTACCTCAACCTGTCGAAGAACACGCACAGAGCCGTCAGTCTAATAAATATTGAGTATAGTGACTAGTCTCCTGGTTCACTACATACTTTGTGGTGTCAGGTGTGTGGTCACTACAATGAGCAAGTATCTATCGTGCTTAGATATTGTGATGAGAAATTAAATGTTTTTGAAAGTTTTTATAGAACCGATAAAATGGACAGAGAGTCCCTTTCAAATCGATTAAAACACACTATATATTCATTGCTATACGCTCATATTCTCAATTTATGTGTTGTTGATGTTTGTGAACAAGTAGCATCAGTTAAAAATATGTTTGGTATTTTAAAAAGTATTTACGCGTTCATTGGGGCTTCTTCTAAAAGATATTCTATTTTTGAAAATATTCAGAATGAGTCAAAATTATCAAATATTACTTTGTTCATATTTTGTTTAAATCTGATGAAACTAGTTTTAAAGCTGACTAATAGTTTATCCCTTTAGTTTCAAAAAAAATATATATATACATAAATTATTCTACTGTTAAAAGCTTAATAAATGCTACTGCAGCTCAGCTAAAATCACTGCGGAGTGAAAATAGTTTGAAAAATGTTTGGTCTGAAACAAACAAAGTTACAACTAAAGAAAACTGTCCATTGCCTTCAGTTCCAAGAAAAAGAAAAATCCCTGCTAGATTAGGTGGAGGTGAAGTTTTCAATACAGACAATTTATCAGAATTTGTCAAAATAAATATTTACTTCACTGTCCTTGATATTATAATTACTGACATAGAAACTATACGTATTTTCTGAAAATAATTCAAATATATTAAATGCTGTGATAAATGTTTTGACTTTACAAAATTGCAAATATGAAGATATTTTAGAAGTTTCTAACACTTTACTTTGGAGACCGTCTTAATTGCTTTATACTTCAAGATCTGTCAAATTCATTTTAAAATTTATATAAATTATTCAAACTTTTTTTATCAATTCCTATGAGTTCGGCTTCATCAGACCGTTCATTTTCATCATTACGTCGTCTTAAAACTTATACTCGAAATAGTATTAGACAAGAAGGGTAAAGGATTTGGCTTTATTACATTAAAAAAAAATTTGAACCAAATTTTGATATAATTATTGACCAATTCAATGCACAATCAACAATTCGAAGAAGACGATTGCAACTTTTGGCTTCAAATTTATGTTTATGTTTATTAATATTATTATTATTATTATTATTATGTTAACAATATTCTTTTGTTTAAAAAAAGTTGTTTTAATAAAGTTTCTTTGTAATTTTTATGTAATTATAAATATTAATTATGGTTTTGAAAAAAGTAGTTATTTTATTATTGTGTGGTATAAAACTTGAAGTATTTATAAAAAAAATGTTAAAATTTAAAGAAGATTATGAAAATGTGTAGAGATTTGCAAAAATTGTTTTTGCCCTCCGCGTGAAAAGAGCCCAAGTTACGCCTATGGTTGTATTAAAATAATGTATTAAGCAAATAGCATGGGCGTTCTCAGGGGGGGGGGATATGGGGGATGGATCCCCTCCCATGACTTTTTTTTTTTAGGTGAAATGGATTTTCATGATTAACTGATAAGAAAATTAAATAAATGAATAATATGCAATTATTGGTACACAGATAACAGATTACAGACCACGGTTACAGACAGAAATATTTGTAATCTAATATTATACTGATATTTGATGTAAACAATAAATAATTAGTCTAACGATACCACGGTCATATATAAGACCGTGCACGATACCGTCGATTATACAAGTGATAACATATTTTCCAGTGTTTATCAATTGATTTTAGCGATTTGCATAGTGACTTGTAATTTAATTTTTGTTCAAAATGAAACGAAATAATTCAAGCAGTATATTGAATTTTTTTTCAAAAAAAAAGCTGGTTCCTCCTACAAGTTCTGATGTAGAAAGTATACAAGCTGATGGTATGGTTGAAGTAGACAAAAAAAAAATTGTCTGAGCAGCCTGATGTAAATTGTTGTAGCCTTAGTAACAAAGTTGATTGTGAAACATTCACCACCAATGAACAAAAGGTTAGTTAAATTTTATAAATTAATATGCAATTCTTATTTATTTTACTGATTTTAATTTTCTAGCTCAAACAGCGAAATAGTTTAGTCAGCTTGCATAATGCTTATGATATTGCTTTTTTTATTAACCGTAGTTTATCGAATGATGAAAACAATTTAGTAAGTATGTTTTACAATCATGATGAACACATTAGTTAAGTAGGTATATCTTAATATAGGTGTTAACCAGTGTGTGGACACCACCAGATGACTACAACTTTCCATTACTAGAAGAAAACAAAAAGAGAGGACTTAAATTTCAGGGCAAATGGCTTAAAACTTTTCCTTGGCTATGCTATTCTGCAAAACTTAATGGTGCATTTTGTAAACATTGTGTTGTTTTTGCTTCTTGTGGTGGAGTTGGATCACAAAAATTAGGTTATTTTGTTGTAAAACCTTTTCAAAATTGGAAAAAAGCTAAAGAAGTATATTTGATAATTTGAAGTAAAATTGATAACTGATTAATACAATTGAGAAATATATTTTAGATATTATTGAAACATAATGGGTTAGAATACCATAAAACTTCTATTTTAAAATCAGACCATTTTTTAAACATATTCTTAAAGAATGAATCAACAATCATTGATCGACTTGATGATGACAGGTAATGAGATAAATAATAAACTTATTCATGTCATATCAAAATGTGATAAACATAGTAAATCTACATTTTTTTTTTAAATATTTAGGTTAAAACAAAAAAATCTTAATAGATTAAAATTGACACCAATTATTGAATGTATTTTACTATGTGGAAGGCAAGAAATTGCTCTACGTGGGCACAGAGACTCTGGACCAATACATTTTGAAGGTTAATATTTTAAATCTAGTATGTTTCACTATATTTGTGTGTTAATCTTTTTAGTTACTATTTTGTTTTTTATTTATGTGAATCTGGTGATGATAAATATATAAATGAGGGTAATTTTCGTGCAATTTTAAAATTTAAAGCAAATGACCTAGACTATTTAAAAGACCATTTAGGTTCTAATTTCCGATACAAATAAACAAGTCCAAACATTAAAATGAAATAATTAATATCAGTGGAAACTTAATACTTGGAAAATTAGTAAAAATGGTAAATTCTGCTGAATGTTTTTCGGTGTTGGCAGACGAAACAACCGATGTATCACTTAAAGAACAACTTACATTATGTGTTCGATACGTTTGTGGTTCAGGAGAAAGTGTAAAAGTTCATGAAAGTTTTTTGAAATATGTAGAAATACATAGTTTAACAGGGAAAGATGTAGCGTCTGCAATTCTTGAAGGTACTATTACATTAATCTAATATTAACATACACTCGAACATAACTGTTATTATTATTTACTAGGTTTAAACTCTTGTGGTATTGATTGTACTAAAATGTGTGGACAAGGCTACGATGGAGCAGCAAATATGTCAGGAAAATTTAAAGGAGTGCAAACTGTAATAAGAAATTTATATCCAAGGGCCATATTTGTTCATTGTGCAGCCCATTCTTTAAATTTAGCAGTTTCATCTGCTTGTGAAGTTCAATCCGTTAGAAACTGTATGGGTATAGTTGGAAAAATGCACAATTTTTTCAATTCGCCAAAACGAAATAATGTTCTTTTGGAAGCAATTACCAACAGCAACCTAAACCCTTCGGCGAAATCACTCAAACAATTGTGTGTTACAAGATGGGTTGAAAGATACACAGCAATCAATAATTTTGTAGAACTTTTCCCGTCTATAGTTGATGCATTAGAAGAAATACCTAATAAGTTTAATGACATTTCTTCGGTGTCTGATGCAAATATATTACTGAAATCAATGGACTCTGAATTTTTAATTGCCCTTCAAGTTGTAAAAGTAGTTGAAAATAATTATTTTGTATTTAAAAATGTAACATTAAACACTAATTATTATATGAATTCTACTAGGTGATGTTTTCTTACGGTCTGCCACTATGTAAATGCTTACAAAAAAATGATATAGATCTTAAAGAAGCTGTAGAATTAGCTCAATGTAACATTTCAACACTTGAAAATGTAAGGAAAAATATTGACAAAGAATTTAAACTAATGTTTAAAGAAGCCGAAGTAAATACATAATTAAATTAAAAATTAAAAAACTTTTAAAAAAATTTTAATTTTTAAATTTAATTAGAAAATGGCTTTAATTTTGGACATCAACATTTCTGTAAAAAGATTAAACAAACGTCAACAGAATCGTCCAAATCCATTTTCAGGTGTTAGTTCAATGAATCCTGAAGACTACTATAAAATTACCATAGCAATACCTTGTATTGATTCTTTTATAAATAATTTAAAAGAAAGATTTCTCAGTCATAAGAATATTTTTGAAGGTCAGTTTCAACCAATTTTAAATTTTATTTTTGTTTAAAAATATATTGTATATTAAATATGTTTTTCAGGTTTTCAGTGCTTATTTTCCGATGAAATTGAATATGATTCATTTGAAGAACTAGTCAAATTTTATCTGGACTCAGACATTCAGATAGTAATTGCTGAACTAAGAATATGGCAGTCAAAACTGAAAGCAAATAGTAAAAGTCCTAAGGCAGCCATAGATGCTTTACGTTCATGTAGACAATCAATTTTCCCAAATATCCATCAACTGTTAAAAATATTATGTACCATACCAGTATCTACATCCACTCCCGAGAGATCATTTTCATGTATGAAACGATTAAAAACATATTTAAGAAACTCAATGACTGAAGTAAGAAAATATAACCCTGCGGTTTGGTTAAGTTTTTCGTCTGTTATTCGCGATGTACTGGTGACCAGTTGCAAGTAAGTTATTGTAATAAAAAGTCTGAAATTGTAAATAAAAAGAAAAATAATATAATAAAAAAAATACTGTATATTGAATTACGGGTTTATGAAACACATGAGATGATTAAAAATACACCTTGTCCAGACTACGTCTGTACAAGGGTTATGTGCGTCTGTTATCCCGTGATCTTTATGGCATATTAGCCCGTGGGCCTCTTGGAGTTTTAAATATCGTCCATTTTTTTCCACCTTATGCAGCTCGCATTCTGCTATAATCGTCTTATTATGTAGTAATTGTATGCAAAATATTCCGTCCTGATTTTCATCATAGACCCTCAGGTCTAGGATGGGATTATTTATTCCTAATTGTTTTAATAGTTTGATGTCGTTACATCCCTGATATACCACGACTATATTGTCCCAGTCGTCCTGGTTAATATAATCGTGGATGGTTCTATAGTTTAAATTTGGCGTAATGGTGTTTTGGCTATCATACACTTGTGCTAGGACTGGATATAGCTTTGAGGGTTGATCTTTGAAAATTCTGTTGTTCCTAAGCACGGCATGATTAATTTGTTTTTCAGTAGCCGGTTCTATAGAACCTGTGTTGGAGTTCATTAATAAAATTTCCCCCTCCAGTTTTATAACTGTAGAGTTCGTATTGCTGGTGGTCATTGCTCCGGATACAAGCAATGTCTCACCCTTTTCACTGTGATGAACTCAAGATCTATTAGAATGTAACGTTGCGACGGTAATCTAAAAGAAAATAGTAAAGTTATTGTGGTTGCTTGAACCATAACAGAAAAAAAAATAGAAAGAGAAGAAAAAGTTTTGTAATGTCTTGTTGATTTGTTTAGTCGTTAAATTTCTTTACGTTGTTTACGTTCCTCACCAAGTGAGAGATTTTGTTCTGTGTATACGTTAATTGAAATGTCTGTTCCGAGAAAAATATATTTTAATATCGTACGAACTCTTTCGTATTTGGTCATGGCGGTGGAACCTTCGATACGGATAGTGGAACCAAGGCCGTAGCCAGGGGGGGGGGTTTCGGATTCAGACCCCCCCCGAAATTTTTTTTTTTTGAAATAATATTGAATAGTTTGAATAGTTTTAAATGCCTACCTATTATATTTGATACGTGTCACTGTGATTACAACACATAAATAAATAAAACGGTTTAACGGTATATTTTATATTTATATTGTGTTAGATAAGCGATAACTAATCTTAATGTACTTTTGTAAAACCTAATGTATACCTACAGTATCTAATCTTAATTATTTTGGTAATCGATGGTCAGTAGAGAAGTATAACATATTTTGTTTATGCCATTGTCAGTAATCACGGAGCCGCACGGATAGACACGACGTTTATTTTTTCGGTATATATCTGTTTTGTTGCATTAAAAGTTCGTAAATTTTTCATTTCAATATCTACGCACGTGGAAATTAATTATTTTTAAAAATGAATAAATCTTCACAATCCAATTTATCATCTTGGATTTCTACCGAGCCAAAATCAAAAAAACGTAAAATTGACAGCTTAGAAATTAGTTCTAACGATCAAGAGGAAGTTGAAGGTCAGTGCAATACGTTAGACGCGGTTAAATCTGTTAGTATGCTTGATATTGGAAAATTTGTAAATGGTAGTGTTAGTGAGATAAGTATCAAAGAACAATTATTAAGCAACCCTTGGTGTCCTCCAAACGATTATAAGTTTCCTGTGAGTGCGGGAAAACGAAATTTGCGATTTCAACGTCATTGGTTGGATCAGTATTCGTGGTTAACCTACTCAGATCTTTTAAATGGCGTTTTGTGCAAATACTGTGTAGTTTTTGCCAGAGAATGTGCAGGAAAAGGAAATCACGTTAAATTAGGGGTTCTGGTTTTAAACAGTTTTTCAAACTGGAAAAATGCGTTGGAAGCTTCTCAATCACATTCAAATAAATTGTACCATAAAAAATCAGTAGAATCTGCTGATCACTTTTTATCTGTACAACGGGGCTTACAACCAAATATTGTTCAACAAATTGATGTAGGTTTAAAAAAACTATACCAAGAATTAATTCTCGTCAAACTAAACGTATCAACATTAAAACCAATGATCCCGAAGAATATTTTCGAATTTCAATTTATATACCTCTATTAGACGACTTTATACAACAACTAAATGAACGATTTAATAACAAGAAAGACTTAATAACAAGCCTGCAAAACGTCATCCCTAAATTTTGTGTCAATAAAAAATATGAAGATATTAAACCTTGTGTTGATTTTTATATTGGTAATTCAAACTCACTAGCTATTGAAGCAGAATTTTTGTTATGGCAGACAAAATGGACCAAGATTTTGGAGAAAGAAAGACCATCAAATGTTTTTAACGCGTTGTCCCAGTGCAATCTAGATTTTTTTCCGTCAATTTCTTATTTATTAAATGTGTTGGGAACTTTGCCCGTATCAACATCAACACCTGAAAGGACGTTTTCAACTTTAAAACGCCTAAAAACGTTTTTAAGAAACAGAACCGGACAAGAAAGGTTAGTAGGACTAGCCCTCATGAGTGTACATAGAGATATTGAAATTGACACTGAAGAAGTTATCAAAAGATTTTCAAATACTTCAAGGAAAATGAAATTAATATAGTTGTATTGTAGTACGTTTTACACATTTTTTTATTTTTAATAATATAACATAATATAACATTTATACTCTAACCCCCCCCCCCGAAATATTTTTCTGGCTACGGCCTTGAGTGGAACAGGTTTTAAGATTATTTTGTACACATAGTTCGCGCATTATTAAGTACGCGTTATAAATATCTTGTGCGTTAAATTTCATTAAGTGTGTTTCAGTTATAGCGTAAAAAAATATTGTCCTATCTTCGTGTTTTATAGTTATGACGGTTTCGTCGTCCTTGAGATTAATAGCATCAAGATTGTTGTCTTGGATCAGTTTTCTAACAGCGGGATGCACGATAATTACGTCACGCGGAATAGGAATAAACAAGTTTTCGTTACTGTTCGCGTTTTTAATGCTCCCGTCGGTTTCTGTTATTTTCGAGTTAAATATCGGTGTTTTTTCCGCGTCTAAAAATTTATTATATTCTACGTTGCCTGCTGCGACGTCTTGTACTACGTGAATTCGTGACAAACAATCGGCATTAAAATGTTTGGAACCGGCCCGGTAAATCATTGAATAGTCGTATTCCTCGAGTTGTAACCGCCATCGCATGATGTTGATGGGTTTAGTTACACGCGGTGTGTTACTATTATGCATTACAATGTCAGTAGGGGGGAGGTATACTCCTTCGCTGTGAGATAAATCGGAATATTCGGATTTTAGTTCGATAAGACTTTCCTTTTCTTCGTTATTTAGATGGTCCGTAGGAATTGTACGAGTTAAATAATTTATTTTATCGCCGTCTAAACTGGTTTCAGTTAATAGTACTTTGTCGTTTGTACATGGGTCCCAGTTTATATTATTTGAATTAATTTCATCAATTATAAATGGTTGTTCTGAAATATTTATGATATTACTGACAATCCCGTGTTTGTTTACTGGACTTACGCTATTTGCCAAAATTACGTCATTATTTAATTCCTGTTTTTGAATACTAACAGTGTCGTGCTCAATATTTTCGTTATTCTTTATAAGTAAAATACAGTTTATTACGCGGCGGTATAATAACAGGTTTTAGTGTTTGTTTATCGGGTATAATGAATTCGTCTTTGCTTAGATCAAGGATAATTTCGTTTTCTATTAGAAAACTTCGCCCGATTAAACCATCTTCTGGTATTGGGAAATCGTCGTGTACAATTTCAAATTTAGCAATAAGCGTTATAGAATTTATTATTATAGGAGTGGTTACGATACCTAAAGTTTTAACAGGCCATGGGTTAATGCCTTTTATATCACGTTTATTTTTTTCATTTACTTTTACGTTATCGCGAAAGGACGATATTTTTATTAAATTCATGTCAGCGCCCGTGTCAATAAGAAAACGTAGTTTATCGTTTACAAAATTATGTGATTGAATATTAATTTGTTCTTTATTAAGAATCGGTGTTATTACACGAACGTTATTTTTTATTTCCGAGACTGTACGTTCTTCGGTTTCGTTTTCGCGATCCTGTTTTTTTTTATTTTCGTTATAATATAGTCGTCTCCTACATTCGGAAATGTCGTGATTTGCTCGTTTACAATATTTGAAAAATTTTACGGTCCCTACGTTATTTGGTTTTTGTTCGAAGCGATACGTATTCGGGTTTCGAAAGTTTGTCGGTTGGTTTGATCGACATTCATTTGCATAATGTCCCATTTTACTACATTTATTACATTTAATATGCGCTTTATTCATTCCGCGGTTTCGATTATTATTATTATTATTATTGTTATTACGGAAATTATTGTGTTTGTTATTTTTCCATGAGTTAGATTTATCCGCGGTCGATTCTTTTTCCATTGCTAGTCTTACCGCGTCTTCGAAAGACGTAATATTTCGCGCTTCTATAATTAATCGGATCGATGGGTTGATACCCTCAAGAAATACACTAAGTGCGTTAACTAATACAGTTTCTGCGATTATTCGTGAATCGCTAGGAGTTTTTCCTACTGTTAATGCGCTTGTAAGTTGATGATAAATATTCTCTATACGTTTAGCAAAGGAGTGTACGTTTTCGTCGTATTTTTGTCTCATAGAGCTTAATTGTTTTTTGCAAATAATTAATAGATTGAGCGGGTTTGTAAATGGACCTAAGGTGTGTTTTTAGCTGTTCCCAGGTCGTAAATTCATGATATTTAATATTTTCGAAAGCCCCCTCTATTTATTGTGATAAAATGTGTTGTAATATAAAAGTCTGTGAAGTTTCTTCGACGTTTGCAAGTGCTAATTCACATTTATTTTCAAAAAAAGTTAGTTCATTTTCCGTACCTCCACTAAATGTGGGGATGAGCCTTATGGCTGAGTCGATACCTATAGCTGATTTGGCCATTATATTCGGGGTATCTACAAAAGTTCGATTTAAAATTTCGTTTGAGTCGGAGCTCACGTTAAAATTGTTTTCAGTATCACTATTATCGTTTGTAAGTGTGTCGTTGGTATTTGTCGTATCAATCGACGTGCCTAAATCGGAATCGGGTTTATCGTTCCTATTTGCCTGACTACGAGTAAACATCTACTCTAGTACAGTAAGTCATAAGTTTGTAAAGTTACGTTGGTTTCTTTAAAAAGAAAAAAATAAGAAAAAATACTCTCAGATAAAAAAATATACTATAAAATAACAACTCACAGTGACGGCATGTTTGTTGAATGTCGTGGAAAAATGAAACTTCGTACTGCGCTGTCCCTGCGTCAGTGAAAAATGGTTGAAGTTCGTGTTTATCTGAGGTCGTGTACTGCGCTTGTCCCTGCGTCAGCAAAAATGGTAGAACGAAGTGGCTCGTATGATCTCGTTACGGAACTGCTATGCACGTAGACCAAATTGGCAAGCAACTGGGTTTTTCGAAGTAGCGTTCAGAGTTCGTCAGTTGGGTTCTTAAGTTACTTGTTTGAACTTAATCAAACGTTTTCACTCAACGAGTACCCCACACCTGACACCAAAAAGTATGTAGTGAACCACACACCTGACACCACAAAGTATGTAGTGAACCAGGAGACTAGTCACTATACTCAATATTTATTAGACTGACGGCTCTGAGCGTGTTTTTCGACAGGTTGAGGTAAAGAGTCACAAAGTCAATGTTGGAGATTAGTAAATATGTTTATTAAAATATAAAGACAAAATGTAACTTATAATATTACGTTAATCAAGAAATGTGAGGACAGACGTTTCGGTCTGCCCGAGAATAAGTAGGTTCGTGAACACTAGAGCTGGCGGTGATGATAACAGCGCGGGGCTACGACCAGGTAGTGTTCGAGGCTTGGGAATCGGACTTAATCTAATTTTACAGTAAAATAGAGTCTGTATTTATACAAATCATTGGGCTCTATTTTACCCTTTCTTATACATTACTCGAGAAGCCGGATGAGGAAATCAGGTGAGTCAATGCTAGATGAGGAGAGATAGTGGTTTTTGACAAGGACTTATAAATGGCGAAGGTTCATAAAAGTATTTATGTCTTCTTGGAAATATTAATGTATGCGTAATATCGTTTTATTACTACTTGTTATGTCTTCTTAGAAATATAAATGTATGCGTGTATCGATTTACTACAAAGGTAAGTATATACTAAACTATTAATTTTATTATATTATGTTTTTTATCGTTTATTGTTTTTTTTTTTTACTAAAGAAGGTGTTGTATATTATATTTTAATACATACTATTTTTTTTTTAAATGAAGTTTGTTTTTTTCTTTTAGATACTTTATTTATACTATAATTTATTAGCCATTAGGAGGTATTTATGTTTTTGTTATTAAATGATTTATTTCACAGTAATTTAATTATTAATACTGTGATATCTGAATTAAAAAAAGGACACATTATCGTCTATTGTAATCAAGATTATTAAAATGATGCTGTTCTAAAAAAAAAAATGTTTTTTCCAGGTTTTTTGGGATTTGTCTGTTTTATCACAAACAGCCATAATATGTACATATATATTACAGTTATAAACAAAAATGCACTATTTTTTTTTAATATAATCTATAATAGTGAAATTTTTATAATAACCCAAATCAGTGTTTAGTTGAATTAAATATTATTATTTATTCAATGAATATTTGTTGTTCAAATTTTAGTTGCTTATTTATAAATATATTAAACATGAATTATTTTAATGTGAGCTGATATCAATCTTCAATCATATAGCCCGTCATTAGACTGTTTACTTTGTAAGCACACAGTTCTAACTTTAAAAACGTGTTGATGTTTTATTAAAATGAATCTTGACGTATTAAGTAATCGTAATGCCAAAGTTATACGCCATGAAGGATTTCAATATGTCTTCGATAAGTTGATTTCAAATGGTTTGACTGAATCTTACAGATGCCGCAGGAGAGATCTGAATTGCAAAGGTCGCATCATGGCGTTAAGATAAACAGGTTACGAAACTGTGTACAGAAA
>JALBXZ010000207.1:0-63269 GCA_027580255.1 Therioaphis trifolii
CTACGAGCAAACAAAGTTTAAAAAAAACTACATAAAAGGTATGTACATCAAAAATGAATAATATGACTATAGATCCAACTACAATTTACACGAAAGTGCATAATAAGTTAATGATTTATTGGAAAATTCGATACAAATCAAACTTTAAATTATATCAAGTTATAACTTTTAAAAATATTTAGAAACAGAAAATCAAACAATTTATATCAAATATTTTATTTTTTATCTTTGATCATTTAAAAAATAAACGAAAAATATTATTCCTTTCAACGTTTTGATCATGATAATAACTTGATATATAAATCATTATGATTATAACTTGTTTGACTCTAGTTCACAAAATACTATATCTTCAACAAATTCTATTGCATTATATGATTCAGATTCGGATTCATTTGTAACTTCTTCCAAAGAACTTAATTTTGATCAATTCAATGAATCAAATGATATAGAACTAAAAGTCACCCTAGATATAACTGTTAAAACACTTTTTGTTAGGTATTTGGATAAAAAATGCATGAATCAATTTAAATGCTCAAAATGTGGATTGCTACTATTAAAAACCAACGATGTTTTTTTCGATGCTCGAGAATATTTAATATTTTATTAGCAATTTGAAAAACAGAAAGTTAGACAATTTATATCAAATATTTTATGTTTTATCATTGATCCATATGATTGCATTAGAAAAAAAACGAAAAACATTATTTCTTTCGACGTAAAAATGTGTACTTAACCGTTCTCGAAATACCGTTTTTTAATTTTTTGTTGTGAGTTATTGAAAGATGAAATATTGTAATAAATAAATCATTTTCATCAATCATCAAACAACAAATAGTCTATAATAATTATTAGTATATAATTCTAGATCGATGTTTATTTTTGTGACTACTTCATTATTCACGAATAATACATAATAATGTATATCACATAGTTAGGGATAGGGTAAAAAAGGCTTATTTTTAGGTCTGTCTTTTAGTTATTCTACAGCAATTATTTCATAATTTATAAACATAATTAAAATACTTCATAATTTTACATCAGTAGAAAATGAGTTCTAGTCCTGTTTTGGAATTGTTTTTCCGCACGACGTTAACGTCAACGTTAAAAGTTGTATTAAAATATATGTTATGAATTTAAATATTTATTATTTTCCCAGTGTCGTCCAAATGTACAATTGACTATTTTTTGTTAATAAATATTTTTTATATGTTTTTAATTAAAATTGATACCAACCAATATAAATGTGTTGTTACCGTAAAAAAAATAATAAATGTAAAAAGTCATTAACCTAATTATTAATGATACCTAAAATAACGATCTATGAATTTTAATTTCACCGTTTTAAACAAGGAAGATACAATAGAAAAACACTTTTCCATATTATTAACTCGTTTTTCATATTTTCCCAAAGAATTTATTGGTTTTACAAGAATTTAGAATATACATCAATCTACCTATATATAGTTTCAATCAACAATAAAACTTTTTCATATGTCCATAAAATAATTGTAAATAAAAAAAAAAAAAATTCAACGGATCCGTTTGCTCCATAAAAGCAAATTAATAGAGAATGATAAAGAAGTTTTATAAACATAAAAGATATATATAAAGATTTATAAACATTAATTTCGAATTTGTGAACATTTAAATGTTTAGAAATACAGCTTTACTTTGGCTTTAAAATTACTTTACTTCTATAACCTTTACATCTTTACTTGTTCACTTATTAATAATATTACGTTAAGTTTTCATCTAACATAAGGGATTCTCAAAAACGTATTAATGTATTTAATCACAAAATGTTTTTAATACTTTCAAATAATTTATGGACGTAATACACGTACGTATTCGTATCCTTACTTGTAATTTTATTACAGAGTCGACTGATTGACTGGACCACTCTGATGGATGATTTCAAAATTCGAGAAGTAGCCATTAACTTGGAGTTGTTAATGCGATTTCGTCTTTATCAAATGTTAAATCCAAACGGTACTAAAATTAAAAATTGGAATGTGTACCAGCTGGCTTACATAACATTCACTGTAGTCACACAATTAGTGATCCTTTATGCGACTTTTGGGTTTTTCGTCGAAATGGACGACGCTCTATCAAACATAGAACTTTTAATGGTTGTAGCAGTTCATATTGAATATTATGTCCTGTTGGTGAAGATGACTGTAGTTTTGTATAATACAAATGCGATTTGGAAATTATTCGACGTTTCACAATTTAATTTTTTGACGAGTGAACTTTGTTGTAAAAACATTGAATTATTGATCAAAAAACGCGACACAACTATAAAGTTAACCAACGTCTATACATTTTATACTTTTGTAATCATGATACAATGGATAATGTTTCCTTCAGTGATAAATACGTTTATGCCACATAAAAACAATCAACGTTTACAAAACATTTTCAATTTGAGATTCCCAGTAACTTCACAATATTATAATCAGAATTATGTCACGTTTTGGGCTATGGAATTGATATTGGCATTGTTTTACGTCTATTGTTTAGTGGTGTTTGACGTGCTATTAATATCATTCGGTTGTGTTTTAAATGGTCAACATGAAGTAGTTACTCAATCGTTTAAAGAAATTGGTTTTGGAAACGAACTCAGCGAAGGTAGACATCGTTAAATTTAACGTATAATATTAAAATTTAAAATATGATTTTCGAGAAAAAGGATTTTTCAATAGTCTTTTATTGTTTAAAAATTAACTGTAGACAAATATGTCATTCTCCAATTAATTAAAAAATCGTTTTTTTTTTTTTATGAAATATGGGTAAGATGTAAGAATATTATTATTTTTATGAACAAAAATACTCAAGAATTATATATGTTTATATTTTTGTTGTAGATGAAAATTATGAATGTTTCAAATCAGTTATAATGGATCACCAAAAAATTTATTTGTAAGTTATGAAATACTTAATTTTATTGAAAATTCATTAGATATGAGCTCTTTTAATATAAGCTCTCTATTTAAACGTGATTATGTAGTAATTTACTGCAGTCAGTATTTTATATTTTAAATTTATTTTATAGATCCACGGGCACAATTAAATTGTAACTTTTAAATAATTGTTACACCTCATAAAGATAATGAAATATACTTAATACCAATAGCTATAAATAACTTTATAAATAATTGTTTAAAACGTAATATAAGTACTTATTGATTTAAATAATATTTACTTGATTTGTTTGTTTCAGAAAATTAAAATCATTTTACTCCATTTGGAAGCCTATTGTTCTAATATTTTTAGCATTTAGTTCAAGCATAAATATAGTTGGATCTTTTGCATTTATTCTGGTATCATTTTAATCTTAAATTTGAACTTCATACATAATTTTATCATAATAGGCTCGTGATAACTTGATTAATTATAAGTTTTGTTTATAGAATTTCACATCGTCTGAAAAAATTGCAGTCCTCACAATATTGAAACTTGGATCCACAATTTTATATATTTCTTTTCAATTATTTATGTATTGTTATTTATTTGAAACAGTGAACAATAAAGTAATCATTTCACAAACATTATTTCGACTCTTTTTATCGATCACTTGTTCGTTGCAGCGGGAATCGGTCAATTTCGGAATATATTCTTGTAATTGGACGAGTCAGAATTTGAAATTTAAAAAATTAATTTTGATGACGATGCAGATGAACAATGCTGACCGATTGTTGATGAAAGCTTCCCCGAAAAAAATTGTCAACTTACAATTATTTGCTAGTGTATGTTATCAATAAATTATTCTAATTTCTAACCGTATTTATTGATTAAAACACTGTGATTAAAAAGTAATAATGTGATTGCAGGTCATGATGACGTCGTATAACATGGTGTCTGTTTTAGTGAAAACAGTAAATAATAAAATTAAAAATGAAGAATAAATTTGGATACTCAATTATTTACACTGAAATATTTTTAATAGAGGAAACTGCAGACTATTATCATGTTTTTATTTTAATAAAATTATGTTAAGTATAGAAGACAGAAGTCATAATTCAATGTAGATCTGAAACATATTTTGGTTAGGAAACGGCGTAAGAAATAATATTCGTCTAGATGACTATCCATCCTGCTGTCATGAGATTGTCACCCACCCACGGCCGTGTCACTGAGTCATGTCGTGGTACCTGGGGGGCCTGCTGCCCATAGCCATGTTCTGTGGAGGTGGACGGACCAGCCGCCGCGGATGATGGATGTAGGCTAACGGAAGTCGAGTTTATAGTACATATTATATTTTCCCTCATTCGAAATTATTGTCCTTTTTTTCAACATATTATACATTTTTTATATTATAATTCACGATTGTTTACACTGAAATTTGTATTTTATAAAATAACTGTAGTTAATTTTTTACGATTTCGATGGAATCAAAATGTTTTTAGTAATTTGGTCATCAAACAAGAATGATTTGAAACATAATCATAGTTTTTATTTATATTTATTATTTTTTAAATTCTAATCCCGTTTTTACACAGTTTAATTATATGAAATGTAATTTTAGTTAATACTCTTACCGTCGTTATAGATATATACACAATATGAATGGCTTTGTGAACTGTAAATTTTAATAGTTATTTTTTTTCCAATCCTTTAAGGTAAGCTTTAAGTAATCATTTAAATAATGAAAATTGTTTTTACAGTCTGTATTTTTTATTGGAAAACGCATGATAAAATTTAAAAGTACATTCAACTTATGAAAATAATACACTGTCAATCAACTGTGCATAATTTCGCAAAAATAGTAAAATATGCATAGAATTATGTAATCATATTGATGATAAAATCTCTTATACCGAATTCTGTGATTTTGAAAATAATTCAGATCATCTGGATATGACTGAGCATGATTTGTGTGTAAATGTTGAGATGTTACCGTGCCGCCAACCACGGTTGTAAAAGATGCTTTATGATTCGCCTAATTTGAGTCAAACGTAAGGAGGGAACGTTGTACATGATATTCCGCGTACTTCATGTGGTAATGGCTACCATAAACCGCGGTAATACAATGTGGTTGAGCTCTTTTTTTCTTGCATTGGTAAATTTAAGAATAACCATATTCTTGAAATCGTGTAGAGAATTATTTGAATATTATTTACCATCCAATGTCCATAATTTCGGTACTATTTGGGTATTTTTTTTTTTATTTTGAAAGTTTAAAAATGTTTTTGAAATAATGGTATAGTGTCAATTATTGAAGGTTAAATGTCTGTAAGTACTGTAAATTTTTATGAGGTACCTAACAATATTCACTGCTTTTATGGCTATTTACTGTTTATTTTGATCAAATTAGAAAAAAGACCTATTTTATTTCTATTTTTACACTCATCTCACGATACTGACTTTTCTTTAAAAATCATTAGTCAAAATTTCTTTTTACAAGCGTTTCATAAAATTTTATACTATTTCACAAATTCGACTGTTTTTATCTATTTTTATTATTTTTTGAAATTTTAAGTAAAATTTAAAAGTACATTGAATTTATGAAAATAATACACTTTCAATAAAATGAGCATAATTTCGCAAAAAATAGTAAAATATGCATAGAATTATGTAATATAAATGATAAAATATCTAATATCGAATTCTGTGATTGTGAAAATAATTCAGATCATCTTGATACGACTGAGCAAGATTTGTGTGTAAATGTTGAGATGTAACTGTGCCGTCAACCACGGTTGTAAAGGATGCTATATCATTGGCCTAATTTGAATACAACGTAAGGAGGGAACGTTGTACATGATATTCGGCATACTTTATGTTGTAATGGCTACCATGGACCGCGGTAAAGCAAAGTTGTTGAATATTATTTACCAACCAATATAAAGAACTATAATATAGAATAGATTCTAATGTATAGAAAATAATTGTGAGTTGATGATTTTTTTCTGTGAAACTTCATCATCATTTGATTGGCATTGTTCATCTGCGTAGTCAATAAAATTAACTTTTTAAATTTTAAATTCTGACTCGTTCAATTACAGAATATATTCCAAAATTAACCGACTCTCTCTGAAAATGATAAACAGTCGTTATATAGAGTCGAAACAATGTTTGTAAAATGATTGCTTTATGATTGACTGTTTCAAATAAATATGAATACATATATAAATGCGTTGAAATATATAAAATTGAGGAGCCAAGTTTCAATATTGTGAGGACTGAAATTTCTTCAGATGTTGAGAAAATCTATGAACAAAACATGTCATTAACTGAATTATTAAGAATGAAAAGAAAAAAAATTACCATTTTCAGGTATGGTTTTTATATAGATGCATATTAATGGTATATTTTATAATCTTCGTACGATGTAAAAATGATTTAAAAATGATTAATGTTCGTGTATAACTATAAAAAAAATAGAATACGAAAGGTTGATTACGGTAAATTATTTTACATACACCTATAAATAAAGAGCATTATATCAAAAATCCGGTAGAAAGTGCAGCTATATAAAAAAAAAGTGCAGCTCGAAGTCTTAAAATAATGATAATAGAAGTTGATCCGGTAATTATTTGTGATTTTTTTTTTAAATATCATATGAAAAATATCATGTATAAATTTAAATCATAAACGGACTCTGGAAACAAAAAGTCTGTGTGAATTTCATAAATATTTAGTGATGTATCGGAAATGAATAGAAATGTAGAAAAAAAAAGTACGTACTTCGCCCCTTAGGGTATTTTTCGTTGTACGGCCGAGTTAATAGCGCTGGGTTTATTGAATTACTAACAAATTATAGATCATTTCTTTAGTTTGACGATTATGAGCAAAGCTTCAAAATTAAAATATACTATTTGGATGGGAAATGTGTTTAAAATAAATATTTTAAGTTCAAAATTTACGTAAAAACAGTTGATTACATACAAATCGTAAAATAATATACTTAAACACTTATAAAAAAATCTTTTGTTATAATTTTTGAAATTTTTTCAGTATCGTTTATGAAAGGTATGAAAGGTCAAATAAAACTTTCAAAAGATTTCGTCAAATATTGACAGTATACTGTTCATAAGTTTCACATTTTTCGTCTAATTTTCGATAGATTTTTTTTTCAAAATTATCTCGAGTAGTCCGTTTTATAAAGAAGACAATATTTTTCACCTACATAAAAGTTTTTGATATGCAATATATTGATTGCCGAGAAGAAAATTTGGACAAAGTTAAATTGAGTGTCTCTAAAAAAAAAATAATAATAATAATAAATATCTTTATAATACCATAATATTCTTCGCTTCACTCAGAATGTAAAAATTAAAACAAGATTATTTGTTATAAAAGTATTTTAATTCAATATTTTAATAGAACATTTTAGTATGTCCAGGAATGCCTGGAAAGGGGGCCAGGGGGGAACGTTGCCACCCTGAGGTTTTTCATGTCAGCTACAAAATTGGAGGTTTTTTTACATGAAGTCGGTCTCACATGATTAGGGCACTGAGTGACTCTCTGACAATCATTGCAACATTAATTACGAGTATAATATTATTATGTACCTACTCGTAAAATTAACGTACGTTTGGCCAGCCCCCCTCCCCCAACGTGAAATCCATAAACAAATTATGCAAATATTTAGCACGTAATTCGCACGAATTCGCACGCCTGGTTTGGAAATTCGCACGACCTTCCTTCCCCTCCAAAAATCAAAAAATCGTGGGGGGGGGGGGGCTGGTGAGACGTCTCGCCAGCCCCCCCGGCCGTAAAAATTAACATTTTTGCAAATTTTCTTTTGCAGATATTTAGCACGCAATTCGCACGAATTCGCACGCCTGGTTTGGAAATTCGCACGACCTTCCTTCCCCTCCAAAAATTAAAAAATCGCGGGAGAGGCCAGCAAAACGTCTCGCCAGCCCCCCGGCCGTAAAAATTAACATTTTTGCAAATTTTCTTTTGAATATATTTAGCACGTAATTCGCACGAATTCGCACGCCTGGTTTGGAAATTCGCACGACCTTCCTTCCCCTCCAAAAATTAAAAAATCGCGGGAGAGGCCAGCAAAACGTCTCGCCAGCCCCCCCGGCCGTAAAAATTAACATTTTTGAAAATTTTCTTTTGCAGATATTTAGCACGTAATTCGCACGAATTCACACGCCTGGTTTGGAAATTCGCACGACCTTCCTTCCCCTCCAAAAATTAAAAAATCGCGGGAGAGGCCAGCAAAACGTCTCGCCAGCCCCCCCCCCCCCGGCCGTAAAAATTAACATTTTTGAAAATTTTCTTTTGCAGATATTTAGCACGTAATTCGCACGAATTCACACGCCTGGTTTGGAAATTCGCACGACCTTCCTTCCCCTCCAAAAATTAAAAAATCGCGGGAGAGGCCAGCAAAACGTCTCGCCAGTCCCCCCGGCCGTAAAAATTAACATTTTTGCAAATTTACAAGTTACCAAGTGATTTTTAATTGATCATATTTTTTTAATTTTTTTTGTAATTCAATTTTTTTTACGAGTATTTAGCTGATTGATAATCTTAAGTATTATGGTATTTTAATAACATATACATATATATTTACATTTATATGAAATTATTGTTTATTTTTTAATAAAAAAGTAGGTTAATTTTAAAATGTATATACTATAATATTAAACACGTTTCGCCAACCCCCCCCCCCAGCGTTGAATATCTACTGAATATCTGTTTTTGGAACATAACTACATAACTATATCCTGAAACCTTATTGCTACCAATTTTTAAACAAAGTATCCCCACCTTTATTACTTACTTTCTAATACATGTATAAAATTCTCGTGTCACAGTGTTTGTCCTGGATGAACTTATTTGTTTATACAACTGAATTCTTAAATTCTCTTGATTTGACATTTTTGACATTGAAATTTGCCGTGCCCATCATTCTTCTACGAAAAATTAACCCCCACGACTCTGCAACGGTACCAAGCTATCATTAAAGAAGTTGATGAACAACATCATCGAAGCTACAATTCTAAATGGAAAGTTTAAAGGTGAAGATATACTGTTGCCACACGTTCCGATGATCTCAACAGATATGCCTTTTGAATTCAAACTTTGCAGTTTCCGGTGCAACTCTTCTTTGCAATGACCATCAACAATACACAATGACAATCGGTACAATTATGTGGACTGAATTTTGAAAATCCATGCTTCTCACATGGACAGTTGTATGTAGCATGCTCATGTGTTGAAAAACCTTATGATTTATTTGTGTACACAGCAAAAGGAAGATTAAAAAATATTGTGTGTCCAAATGCATTTCAACAAATACAGTGAAACTTCCATATAACGAAGTCGAATAAGCAGCAAAAAAAATTCGTTATATAGAGGAATTCGTTAAATAGAATTACGTATTTTTTCAACTTTTTTTTTATTATTTTTTTATTATGTATATTGTACGTATGTAAAAATGTGTGTATGTAAATATAATTTAAAAGAAATAATCAGTAAGTTTTGTTTGCTTATTATTTTTGAAAATTGTCCTTCTTTCGTAAAAAGTTTCGATATCGTCAATCGGTCAATATGTTTTCACGGTTTTTCAAAATGGTTGATAGAGAACTTGTTGGAATACTATATTTTGCGGCAATATCTTTTTTTTAACACCTTTATCAACTTCGTTTCAAATTTCAAATTTATCGGCGATGGATAAACATTTACGTTTTGACATTTTTTTGTACGGACGAAGAGAAAACGAAAGAATGTATACTCGTTTGCACCAATATTGGAACTGAAGTGTTTAATTAAAATTGAAGGGTTTAATTAAAAAATTAATCAGTTTGCCTACCTTCGGTGTCTTATCTTTGTCGGGTATAATGTACAAATGTACGGGTTCATGTACAATTTTAGAACTATGACATAAACGTCATAAACTATCAATTTGATAGTGACAACATTTACAAAAACTGGTTTTTATCGTATAATTATTTCGTTATATAGAAACATCAGATTCGTTATTTGGAGATAAATTTACGTGTAGTTAACAATGAAGATCATAGTTCTTAAAAATATTTCGTTAAACAGAAAATTTCGTTAAATGGAAGTTCGTTATATGGAAGTTTCACTGTATTATTCAATTGAATACTTGAATTATCAGATTACTCAGATTTTTCTCGATAAAATGAATAAAATTGCATAATGATAAACTAAATTGAATATTGATGTAAGATTATTACTTAGTATATTTTGTATATTTTAACCGTTTTATATCTATATGTATAAAAATATACTGCTAGCATAATCATAGGTAATGAATTTAACATAAAGTTTGAGACATACAAGAGGAAGAATTTTTAACGGGCTACGAAATTCACGGATTCAGCTAGTATTATGTAAGAAATAATTCTGTATTGATGATTGTTCACAATAGTATATTATAATCATTGTATAATTTCATTTTTAATTTTAATTTATTATTGTTACAAGCTATTTTGTAAAATATGAGGGTTTAATTTTAATTTTAAACATAATAAATACAACGATTTGAAGAATTTATTTATTTGTAGTTTGTTATTTGGCAGTTCAGTCTATATTTATTATTTTCATTGATAAGAATATATATATACAATTCAGTACTTATTAGTGTCGTATAGCTATTTTTAGATTGGTGTATGTATTTTAAATTTTATTAATTATTGTTAATTACTTTATTGAGTCTAAAATATCTGATAATAATTTATTGTCATTTGCCATTTGGTCTTCGACATTCCAACTCACCTAGGCCCGCGAACGTTGGTTAAATTTATTTCATCATCTTTTAAATAATTACTTGCTTGTTTTAAAAATGGTTGGACGAAAGTGTGCAGTTTCACCTACGTCTGCAGTTGATGCAATCGTTTTGTTTAAAGATAGAGTTATTTCTTCAATGGATGGTGAACCTTGTAAGTATAGTTATATTAAAAGTTTGCTTGGATAAACATATTTACAAAGAATTCAACGATTTGTACACATTTTTTCTAGTAAATATTTAAATTTTTATACTATTAATATTTAGATTATAGTGATATTTGAATGGTTAATATGTTAGGTTAGGTTAAAATTAAAAAATTGAACTTAATTGAATAAAAAAATATTGAATTAAATATCTAACATAAAAAAGCATAGTTATAATACACATGTCGAATAAAAAAAAACCAAATCGGTAAAAGTAGTCTTAAAAAAATTAATCCCATGCATTTAAAAACTAAAATAGCTACAATTTTAATAAAAAACTATCTAAAAAAAATTTCATATGCAAAAAATCCAAATTTATGACTATTCAATATGGTTAGTCATAAATTTGGATTTTTTGCATATGAAATTTTTTTTAGATAGTTTTTTATTAAAATTGTAGTTATTTTAGTTTTTAAATGCATGGGATTAATTTTTTTTAAGACTAATCTTACCGATTTGGTTTTTTTTATTCGACATGTGTATTATAACTATGCTTTTTTATGTTAGATATTTAATTCAATATTATTTTTTTTTTTTTTTAATTTAGTTTTTTTCATAGTATATTTTTAATTTTTAGATAAATATTAAAAAACAATTATTTTTTATTCAATTACTATTTTTTAATTCAATTTAGGTTTATTTTTTGATAAAATTTAGATTTTGTAGTTAAATCAGATTTTTTATTCCATGTAAGTTTTTTTATTCAATTAATATTTTTAATACAATTTAGATTTTTTAGTTAAATTATGTTTTTTAATTAAATTTAGATTTGTTAGTTAGATTTTATTTTTATATCAACTTACATTTTTTTATTCAATTAAGATGTATTTTATAACTGTATTAATTTTTTTCAGTTAAACTATAATTTTTATTTCATCATGATTTATTTATTACACTCCTATTTTTTATTCCACCAAAGATTTTTTTAATAGACTAATATTTTTTATATCAACTTTTTTATTTAATTAATATTCTTTTTATATTCAATTTAGTTCAATTTTTTAATTTTTTTTAAATTTTTTAGTTATATTATATTTTTTAAATCAATTTCGATACCTAATATTAAAAAAATCACAATATTATTCAAAATACCTAATAGTTAACATCAAATTTTAATTTTCGTAAGGAATTATTTTAATTTGAAAACAAGGATGATTTTGTGGTTTTTAAAAAATGTAAATTTGAAAACCGTTGAGGTACAAACGATTTTACTTGAGGTACAAACAGGTACAAACGATTGGTATGGGTTTCATCTCAAAATTCGAAGTTGGGGGTGCTGGGGAAATGGATTTCCATACGGCACCTAATGTACATCAAAGCGATACCCACACACCCGCTTTTTTTTTCTATGGTTATTTTAAATTTTAAATTCGAATTTGGATGAAATTACGTATTGAATAACCAAGAATAACGACTTTCGTAATAGTGCTGTGATTTAAAAATATTATTCGTAGATCCTTGAAATTACTGGAACATATTTCATGTTATAATTGTTATACATAATATCTTTGATGGCTTATATTTACTATATAAATTATATTGTTATTACCTATTTCAAAAAAAAAAAAAAACTTGGTACCTATAAAATAAATTACAAATTAATCAAATCAATTTTACTCAATGATATTACTTAATTATTATTTTATTGGGTACACTATGAATAATTGAGTAAAATTGATTTGATTAATTTGTAATTTATTTTATAGGTACCAAATTTTTTTTTTTTTTAAATAGGTAATAACAATATAATTTATATAGTATAAAATATCCTAGACTGAAAAACCGTCTTCGCCCATAATCATTTTTCGTGTAGGAACAATAATATTATATCATTGAAATCAAATTTAATACCACCCATTACGGTATCCTACTTGTAACCTACTGTATCCACTTCCCGTTTTTTTTTTGTTTTAAACCGAAAATTGGTTGGTTTACAACGTTTAATTTCATCCTCCATTTTTCACGATCTTCAGCAAGCCTTTTTAATCCAGTTTCATATCTATATTTTATAAGATGAAACATTAAATATTATTATATATTATCATAATGTTTTTTAATTATTAATTATTAACCTTTAGAAATAGCTAAAGGTACCAATAGTGTTTGGGCAGACATTAGTGCTCATCTGAACTACAAAATTATCAATCAGATAAATACTCGTAAAAAAAATTGAATTACAAAAAAAATTTAAAAAATATGATCAATTAAAAACCACTTGGTATCTTGTAAATTTGCAAAAATGATAATTTTGCAAATTATCACGATTTTTTGATTTTTGGAGGGGAAGGAAGGTCGTGCGAATTTCCAAACCTGGAGTGCGAATTCGTGCGAATTGCGTGCTAAATATCTGCAAAAGAAAATTTGCAAAAATGTTAATTTTTACGGCCGGGGGGGCTGGCGAGACGTCTCGCCAGCCCCCCCCACGATTTTTTGATTTTTGGAGGGGAAGGAAGGTCGTGCGAATTTCCAAACCAGGCGTGCGAATTACGTGCTAAATATTTGCATAATTTGTTTATGGATTTCACGTTGGGGGGGCTGGCCAAACGTACGTGTAAAATTAATAGTTGTACTTCACGAGTTACAATTTTTTTTCGTTCCCCCTGAGTGACATATTCGTGGTCGTCCCTGAATATGTCTACTTATTGGGTTGCATTTATTATATTTTTTGCGTCATAACTGTCCAATGACTGTGTTGAATTAAACTATCATCAAGGACTATTTTCTTCTCGTGACACACAACTAAAATCGGCTTGTTTAAGTATATACGTATAATACATCTATGAGTAATTTAATTGACGTTGATACTTATTCATAGAACGATACAATTTGAAATCAAACTTATATCTACACGTAACAAATGCATATGCAGGAAATAAGGATTATATTGCACAGCAAGCTTAATAATTAAGTAGGTATCTAGGTCAATATTTTCTCGATCAATGTTTAATTCGAATAATGAATGAGAAATAAAAACTTTTAATTATTCTGGAATGAGGAGTTACCGTAAAATATATTGATTGAAATGGAATACATTTTGTACTCGTTGACACGTAATTATCACGAAAAAAAATGTTGGTAAGTTGGTTATTTTAAATTTTTTTAAATTTGTTCATGTACCTCATTAGAAGACATAAATTATTTTATTATTTTAACGATTTGGGTACAATATGTATATTGTAACATACCATTTTTTAAATTTGGATTCCTGTGCATTGTGTTAGTTATATTATTATGTTAGTATAATT
Source organism: Therioaphis trifolii (assembly GCA_027580255.1). Taxonomy (NCBI): domain Eukaryota; kingdom Metazoa; phylum Arthropoda; class Insecta; order Hemiptera; family Aphididae; genus Therioaphis; species Therioaphis trifolii. Next base: position 14,166 of record JALBXZ010000207.1, read on the forward strand.
TTAATCATTAATAATATAAATATAAAATAGATTAAAGTATATTAAAATAATCATATGATAAATTATATAAACTTAAATGCCACAAAAAATTCACTTTTATTTAAAGGAGTTAGAAATATTAACAACGATTTGATCAAAATCCAGTCCAAAAAATAATTCATGATGTCCATGATGGTTTATAAAAATAAAAAATAATTATGTGTATGTATACTATAATGAAGCAAAACATGATGAATAGGATGATGTAGCAAGCTTTAATGTTTAAGGATGTAACAAGGTCTATCAATCCATGATTCAGTGGTAAATCGAATAAAGGTAAAAACATAAACCTTAAATTATTCTGGCATTAGAAGCGGTTGAAGAAGGATATCGATTGAAAAAATGAATTATTAATGATACGGATGAAGTAATTTTTATTTCTGATGAACTTTCAAATCGAATAACCGTCTAGCACTGCATAGGCGAAAATATGGTTGCATATGTGGGGGTGGGGGACTTAACGTTTTTACTCAACCAATAAACATAAGAAAAACATTTTTAGGCGACGAGTTTCAGTTGCTTTAAATGTAGAGTAGAAACACCGCTAGTAACGGTGGAATTAGTGATGGGAATAATCGACTGAAATAATCGAATCATTCGATTATTTGAATAATCGTTCGAATAATAAAATAATCGAATAAAACATTCGAATGATAAAATAATCGAATAAAACATTCGAATAAGAAAATTAATTGTAAAGCAATAAAATATCTAAATGATGATAAATACAAATGTATAAATAGTTTGATATTACAATTCGAATTGTATAAGTACCTATCATGCAATACGATTATTTCCAAAAATAGTTTTGGACTAATAGTATTATAGAAGTAATAACCAATAGGCAATAAGAATAAGATACCAAAAACAATATTACGTATTATTAAATTATAATAATTTAAACATTGCGATTTCTGGCATTAGTCAAATAAGAAATTTTGACGTTTTGTAGTAAAATGGCACTTAAAAGATCGGTGGTATGGGAGCATTTTAAAAAAAAATTAACGAAAAATTCGTTCGAAAAAAAAGCATTCGATTATTGTTTCATTCGAATAAATCGATTATTGTATCATTCGAGTGAAAAATTCATTCGAATAATTTATTCGAATGATTCATTTGATTATAAAATTTATCGATTACTAATCATTCGATTATTAAAATCATTTGATAATTCCTATCACTAGGTGGAATAATTAGTGAAATAAAGCAAAGGAATGAAAAAACGTTCCGAGAACGCTTTATAACGCTCTGGGGGGGGGCTTAATTCCCAGTCCCCCCCAGTCATTCCCAATATCCGCTTATGACGCACCAGTCACTGGTGTACGCGTAGGGGTGTCCCGACGAAGAAAAGGCGCACGCGTACCGGACAGTCGGGACGAGAGCGCCGTCGGTCTAGACCAGAGGTTCTCAACCCGGGGTACGCGTACCCCTAAGGGTACGTGACATGATATCAAGGGGTACGCGAAAAAAATCGAGTAATGGCGAAAAAAGTGAAATTTAATGTGACTGAAATAGTTTGCTATTAATGAAATACAATTTAATAATTTAATAATTGTATACTTATTACAGTACGAATAGTCTGCAATATTATATGTTATTAATGGGATATGGTTTTATCGTTATAATAATATAAACACTATAAAATGTAGATAATTCAATAGTAGATACATTTTTGTATATTATTTTTAGATAATTTCTCCTCTATAAAACTGACATGATCCTATCACAAGACATCAAAAAACAAGTTATGGGGTCATCGCAGCTTTTGAAAAATACTTTCCTAAGTGTGAAAATGAAGACCACTGGATCGCATTCCCTTTTAGTGTAAACTATTTCTAGTCTGCAGTTTTATCAGAACAAAAAAAAAAAAGAAAAACTAATAGAACTAAAAACGGATTCTTCACTTGAGGCAGCATTTGAAGGGAAATCTATTATCGCCTTTTGGGCTGATGTGAAAGAAGAATATCCTGAGTTATCATGCAAAGCATTCAATGTTCTGCTACCATTCACAAGCACTGTGTTGGTAGAAAGGGCCTTATTTATACGTACACGTTCATAAAAAATAAGTATCGTAATAAACTGTCTGCAAGTTCAGACTTACGGGTTTATTTGTAGCATGTGGAACCAGATTTCAAAAAATTAAGTTCAAGCAAACAAGCTCAAGGTTCACATAAAAATTAAACTCTTAAGTTGATATAATTATTTTTTATGTAAATTGTATATGACGCAAGCTAATATTAAAACAAATAAATATTTCCGAGTTTTTCTTTAAAATTAATATTATTATCTTCCATTATGTATATTCCAAATTTGGGGTACGTGCAATAATGGTGTTAGGTCAAGGGGTACGCGAATGAAAAAAGGTTGAGAACCGCTGGTCTAGACGGCCCGCTGCCGCGCCACGCCACCGAACGAGTTCAAAAGCGATCGGGCCTTGGCGGCGGCTGCGTGTCTGTTCACGACCCGCAGCCCGGCCACCCCGCGGCCTGCGCGTCCTCCCATAATAATAGAATAAACGTTATATATAGTTATATATATTAAGTACACATAGATTCATTTGTATGATGTTTCATAAAAAATGTGAAAAATAATATATGTTAACAATTTAAGATTACTAGTCTAAAGTTGGTAGCGATTTTAATTAAAAATATTTGTGAGTCCACTGCTAAATTTGACCAAATTCAGCAGTGGAATCTGTAAAAAATTAGATATAAATATATAATTGTCCGTAAAGTACTTTCATAAATGATTTGATCGTATTAATATATTATATTTATTTTAATTGTTTGCGACGTATTCTTACTGATCTCATCAAAGTGGAAAACAACTTCGAATTTATCTTATACAATATTATATATTTGGAGACGGAGTGGCCGAGTGGAACTAGGCGTCACATCTGACGCACACTATCGCCTGTTCAAACCTCGGTCACGGGCGGCTCTCTCTCTCTCTGGACAGGCGACTGTTATTGAGAGAGCGGCCGCCATCTCTCCTGTGCAGAAGTCAACGGGAAACCACTGCACAGTAACCCATACTTCTCAAGTAACAACTTCTCTTAGATGCAATCCAACCCTCGGGTTGTTAACCCTAAGAAGAATGTTACAAACCAATACTTTACCAAATACTAGGGATGTAAGCCCGGTAAATTATTACTGGGTTGATATACCTGTGGGAGACGGAGTGGCCGAGTGGAATTAGGCGTCCTGTTGACGCATGCTGTCGCCGGTTCAAACCTCTGTTAATTTATCAATTTTTATTTTACCGGTAAATTTTAAAAAATAAATAAATTATTGAGTGACTTTTCAAATTGAATGCTTTTACAGAGCCTGTTTTTATAACCCAGAAATATAATATTTGATCAAAAACTTTTTTAAACTAAAGAATATTACGTTTATGAATAATGTCAATATCTATATTTTCAATATAAATATTAGTAACACATGTTATTTGTTTTGCCGACGATGGTAGATAATGGTTTTATTATTAACTACAGCCAGTTGTAATCCTCTATTAATACCTAGTTTGAGAATATCTCATAAACCTAAGAAAGTTATACTTGAATTGCTAATTATATTTGTTATGCATTTGTATAAATACAAATAAAAGAAGAATTTTTTTTTATATAATTCATTGGTATTTATAATATTCATTTTTGTATTGAAGCCTATAAAAATACTCTAATATTGGTTGAGATACTAGTAACGACTATGTAAGTAAACAATACATTAAACAATAATATAGTTTTATACAAATCAAATAAAGGAGAAGTGGTATTTTTAGGGTACCCTTATGGCTATATATATAATAAAAAATAAAAATTTACCGAATTCACGAAACATTTTCTTGGTAAATTACCAGAAAAAAATTGTATGTACATTTGACATCTCCACTTGTTAGCGACATATATATATTTTTTTAAACTTATCTGCCAACGGAATAATTATCATGCACGGACGATTATATGATAAAATCAACGTAACCAACGTTAATTACATCGATTTTAGTGAAAACCTCTCTTGAATACGTTCAATGATCAAAATTAATTTTGCAATACTGTGATGAATAGCCAATTATTTATTTCAAAAACAAACGTTTTAATACAACTATTAACGTTGATGCTTAAAAGAATACACATCACGCGGAAAAACAATCCGAAACTAGCTGTAGAACTCTTTTTCAATTCATGAAAAATTATGAATTATTTGTATTATGTTTATTTAAGTAATGGCTATATAACAATTAAAACATAGTCCCAAAATTAATCCTATTTTCATACTAATCCCTTACCTACTGTATAACGCATTATTTGTGAAATATTTAAGTAGCCTTAACATAAATAGAATAATAGAAGAATAATTATAGTTAGGTTCTCTAATATTCTTTAGTTTCTCTAATTCAAGTAAAATGTCGGGGGAAGTATCTGTACTAATGAAATTGTGATCGAAAATGGATTTAGGATTATATCCGTGTAACAAATAAAATGGTGTAAATTCAGTTGTATCATTAATTGAGGTATTATATGCGAATAATACGTGTTTTAAATAGTGATTCCATTTTCTTGGTTGTTCTTGTACGAAATGGCTAATCATATCTATTAAGGTTCCATTAAATTTTTCCGTCTGACCTTGACTTTGAGGTCGATATGCAATCGAATTTGTATTTTTTATATTTAAAGCTTTAAGTAAGTCTTTCACTAATTTATTTGCGAAATGTAAACCTCTGTCGGAATGAATTTCTCCTATTGCCCCGAATTGTGAAATTATGTCTAATAAAAATGCGACTGTTGACTTTGCGTCAGCGGTTCTATATGGTTTTGCTATCGCGTATTTAGTTGTTGCACACGTTCCTACTAAAATATAAGAGCTACCATTACTTGGTGGATTTATTGGTCCAATATAATCTATAGTAAATCTTTGAAACGGTATGCCTGTAATTTTTGGCGATGTTAGCATTTGGCCATAAGTCGCTGTTTTATCGGCTTTTCTTTTTTGACAACTAACGCATGATGTTACGTATTTACGTATATCTTTATACATTGTGGTCCAAAAGTATCTTTCAATAATTTTTTTATACGTTTTATTTACTCCCAAATGTCCTGCATGTGGATGGTCATGAAAATTAAATAAAATTTCATTAATGCGTTTTTCGGGGATTGCTATTAAACTAATTTTTTTCTCATTTGGTCCATGTTTATACATTAATATTTTTTCTGGGTTTATAAAATAATTTTTCGATTTCCTAATCCAAATGTGATCTGATATATCAGGGTTTTCCAGTGCTTGTATAATTTTGTTTAGTTTTGGGTCATTATTTTGTTCAATTTGTAAATTAACTGTTTGAATATGCAACATTGCTAAGTCATTATCTTTTTGTTGCTTTTGTTCTAACGTTGGAGGATCATCTACTGGGTTTCTAGACAGAGCATCACAAACTTGGTTTAAAAGTCCCTTTCGATAAATTATTGTGAAATCGAAATCTATAATTTTACATTTTAAACGCTGAATTCTAACGGATAAGCTTTTAATATTGTCTAAATATCTCAGAGGGGCGTGGTCTGTCCATATTTCTATTTTTACTCCATATACATAAGGTCGAAAAGTTTCTAAAGCATACACAATGGCTAATAATTCTAACTCTATTGCACTATACCTTTCTTCAGCATTATTTAATCGTCGGGAAATAAAAGAAACCGGGTGTAACTGTTCGTCCTCTTCCGATTTTTGTAATAAAGTTCCAGCTATTCCAATTTTGCTAGCGTCTGTCCATATTATGATTGGTAAATGTGGGTTAAAATGTTTCAAAACTGGTGGGTTTGTTAACTGTTCTTTTAATTTTTCGAACGTACTTTGATGTACTTCTGTCCAATTAACAACTGATTTTTTTGAGAGGAACTTTCCTCGTGTCAAATTTGTTATTGGTGAAATCATTTCGGCAAATCGAGGGATAAATTTTCTAAAAAAATTGCACATCCCAAGAAAGCTGCGGGTTTGTTTTATAGTTTTCGGTATCGGAAATTTTTTTATTGCATCTAATCCTGCCGGATTTGGTTTAATTCCTTCCTTATTTACTATTTGACCCAAAATTTTAAGTTCGAAGTAACCAAATTTACATTTAGAAGCTTTTAACTTAAACCCAGTTTCCCTAATTCTATTTAATAAATTTTCCAATATAATCAATAAATCCTCAAAATTTTTCGCATAATTGATTACGTCATCTACGTAATTTATTGTACCTAAATATAATAGTCCGGATAGAGCTTTAGCTACCGCTTTTGAAAATTGCCGAGGTGAGTTTTTATATCCGAATGGAAAACGTGTCCATTCATATAATCCACTCGGTGTTATAAATGCTAACTTATGCCTATCGGTTTTACCCAATAAAATATTTAAAAATCCCTGTTGCATATCCATTATATTAAAGAATTTCGCCCCTTCTAAGCAATCAAATATTGTTTGCATATGGGTAATCGGAAAATTTTGATGAGGCACCTGTTTATTTAACTGCCTATAATCTATGACTAGTCTTTTTGTGCCGTCCGTTTTATTAACCAGAAATGCTGGACTAGCATATGAGGAATTTGATGGCACGATTAATCCTGCTTTTAATAATTCATCTACTTGTCTTTGAAGTTCAATTTGTTCATTTAGTGATAATCTATAAGGTGGTAAACTAATAGGATCATCTGTTATTGTAGGGATCGGGACGTCACCTATGTTAATGGACCCAAGATCCATAGAATGTTGTGCAAAGCAATCACTATATTTTTGTAACAACATTTTTAATTGGTGTTGTTGGTTCATTGGTAATTCTCTATTTATATCAAATTGAATTTCGTTATTATTTATAAAAGATTTATTCGGTATTTTGTGTATATTTCTTATGTTTTTATTTAACCTATCGGAGTTGAATGTATCATCACATTTCAACGTTATATTATTATCATTTTTCATAATATGCACGTTATTTTTAGGTAAGCATAAACTGTTTTTATTAGTGTTTTTTTCGTTATGTATATCATTTTTTTCATTAATTCTCGAGTCTATAACTATTTTACTGTTTGAGTTTTTAAAATTGACTATTTGGTCTTTTTTTTGTAATTGATAAATTTTGATTTTAGTAGGTGATATTTCAAATACAATTTTAATTAAAATAGAAACAATATTCCATTCTTTTTTATCTAGTCCAGAACATATTTTTGGTAGCGCTAATGTACTGATTTTATTTTTTTCGCAGAATTTTTTTGTATTTTTTAAAGTTTTAAATATATCAAGCCATGTTGGCTTATCAAGGTATTTTAATTTAGTTATTAAATAAAGAATCCAGTTACCATTAATTTGTAAATGCGCTACTTCTGTTATTTGCTTGTTTTGCTTTTTTAACTCATCTATATTTTGAAACCGTTTTTTAAATTCTAACGCTATTCCCTTATGCATACTCAGACATCGACTAACACAATGTCCGATTGCAGAATTTGCTGAAAAAATGTCGCCTATGATTTCCTCATAATTATTTACTACAGGCAATTGTGCTAGCGTGAGATTTGTTAATAAAAAATGTTCGAACTCTTTTGGTGTTTCTATTTCATTCATTGTTTTAAGAATATTTACGTCGTTTTTTATTTTTTTATTTTCGGAACGCTGAATATGCTTAAAATGAAATTTATTATTTTTTTCATCATACTCATTGTTAAAAGTGTCGTCATTTTGCAACGTGTCTTTTAATTTAATTTTCTGATTTTTCGATAATTTATCACATGATTTGTTGATGTGAGACTCACTAGCTGTTAAAGAAAGTTTATTATATTTTGTATTTTTAAATTCTAATACATTTGTATAATCAAAATTCGAATTTAACGATTTATTTTTTATAGTTGGTCTCGAAGGAAATTCATAGCATATACAGCTATTCTGTATACGTAATTCATTATTATTATTATTATTATTGAAAATTCCTGGGCGCCAATGATTTTTTTCATGGAAAATGCAAATAGGTGTTCTATTTGCTTTCCAATATATTAGTGCCTGGTTTATCACTTCATTTTCCCTATGATCTTCATGTATAATAATTAAATTTTTATTTAACGTATTACAAATAAAAGCTAGATCTTCGTCAGTTAAATAATAACCTGTTTGACATTGAAAAATTCCTATCATTTTTAAAATATCTATAGTGGTTAATGAATATCCTAAATCTTTTAAACATGCCGTTAGTGCATGAGCTCCACAGTCACCATCGCCAGGTACTTGTGGTCCCTTTTCACATTGTCTCAATAATCTACTTATAATTTTCTCATCATGTGTTTTATTTTTAATTATATTAAGTTCATTTATATTTGACGACTCTAAAGACCTCTTTTCCGAATTTTTAATATTAGATAATTTAATGGTTTTTGTGTTACCTTTTTGATCAATTTTAAAAATTTCTCTTTTTTTATTTTGTTTAAATGTTATTGAATTATTGTCGAAGTTTATAATCGTTTTTAATTTCTTCATAACATCTAATCCTATCAATACTGATGAACACAATTTTTCTATTACAAAACAATCGTGTGTTATTTCAATAGCTCCAATTTTTATTTTAACCGATGCATTTCCTAATAATTTCAAAGGAGTACCATTTGCTGTTTTGAGTTTAAAATTAACATTTTCAAAGTTTATTTTATCAGGTGTAATTATTTTCGAATCAATTACCGTAATACTAGATCCCGTGTCAATTATTAAAGGAAAAATATTATTATCTATTTGCCCACTTACGTCTATTTTTATCCCAGGACTTTCATTTTGAACTGATGATAAATTTATTGAACTAATATCATTATCCCTAAGTTTGTCAAATTTTTTCTGAGCAGGTCCCGTAACCTGCTCTTCTATTCGTTTTTTGACGCTAGCATAGGACAGTTATATTTAAAATGTGTCACAGATCCACAGTTAAAACATTTTTTTTGTGTATCAGATCTAAACATTGTTTGAGAATTTTGAGTTTTATTAGTACTTTGGTTTTGAAGTTGGTTAACGTTTTGAAACTGGTTAAAGTTTTGGTTTTGATTTATACTTGAATTTTGGTTATTATTTCGATTATGATATCTATTTGGATTTTGATTATTATTTTGATATTGATTATGGTTTTGATATTGGATGTAATTTCGATTTTGGTTTATATTTTCATTTGGATTTGTATTTTGATACTGGTTATTGTTGTGGTATTGATTAAAATTTTGATTTCTGTTATTATTTTGGTATTGATAAATGTTTCGATTTTCGTTATTATTTTGGTTTCTACTATTATAATTTACATTGTTATAATTGACATTATTTCTATCGTTCCTGTCTCTGTAATTATTAAATCTCTGATATGTATTGCCATAATTTCTCGGTCTATAATTATTATTCTCAAAGTTACTATTGTGACTAAAATTAGCATTATTGTTAAAATTCCTTTTTCTATTTTGGTAATTACTATTATTTGGTATGTTTTGGTGATGTTGTTCTTCCGTAATTTGGCTTAAATGTGTTTTTAAAATACCCATTTCCCTAGTAAGTTTTTCTACTTCTTCATGTACTTTATTATCAGGACCTCTTAAAAATCTCGTTATTTCTAGTTTCTCCAGAGTTTTTTTAATATTGTTTATCGATGTGTTATCTGCTAATATTATTTTTTGAAAAGTTTCGTTGGGCAACCCCTTTAATATATATTCGCATATTTCCTCTTCAGTCATATTTTTATTAATTTTATTACATAGGTCTATTATTTTGATTATGAATTCTTTATAGGTTTCTCCTTTTTCTAACTTCAGATTTTCTAATTTTGCCCTTAGTAGATGTTTATTTCCTACTGTTGTAAATTCTGTAATTAATTCGGTTTTTACCTCCTCCCATGATATATTTTCTTTTTTCAGTTTTAATTGTTCGAAAAAGGTTTCTGCCGAATCTTTAAGGTATAATTGTATAATTATTAATTTATCATTATTTTCCCAATTGTTCACAATGGATACCAGCTCAAATTTTTTGATAAATTTATCTATATCTTCATGGCTTTTTCCAGAGAAAAAGTCAGGTCTATGAATAGTGTTCATTTTTATGTTATGTTTATTATTGTTTAAAATTGAAGTACCAAATAAGTCGTTTGTTTCGTTAGTTATTTGTAATTCACCCGGAAGATGTATTATTTTATTTTCTATGTTTAAAGTATCTGCGCTCTCTGTTTCAATGTGTTTTATTATTAAATTATTGTTTATGGAATTTTCTTTAGTTATTTGATCTCCACTACTATTTAAATATTTAAATTTATTAATGAATTATCGTCAATGAATGTTAATTCTGTTATGTCGTCACTACTCTCGTCAAGGTCTTGTTTGTTTCTAAAATTTTTTAAAGCTGTTTTTGCAAGATTTCTTAATTCTATAATTGTAGATGAAACTTCACTATGTATATTACAAAATTTTAAAAAACCTACTATTTCTGTTTTATCTAATAAATTTATCCAAGATACGGTTTTTTGTGAAATTATAAATTCGAATTTTTTTTCTACTGGTAATTGATTAAATTCTTCCTTTTCTAAACTTTTTACTACGTATAAAGTACACAATGTGAATTTTTGAACTAACTCAGCTGAAAGTGGTAACTTTCCAAACCTTGAGTTTGAAAAATAATTTCCTAAATCGACCTCTTCGACCTGTCGTAACAGATGTATTAGATTTTGTGTATTTATATCAGGACCAAAATTTTTATCTAGGTATAATATATTATTTTTATCTACTTTAGTAATTTGATTATTTGTATTACGTTTAATGTAAAATTTGTTATCCATCAAGTATCATTCTTTATTGACCTACCAACTATTTACTCGTAGGGAAAAAAAATTAAATTACTCTACTCTTCATACCTATACTTTCACTTTTCTATTTGTCTACACTATCTATTATTAATAATAATTAAAAAAAAAAAAAAAAATTTATTTTAATAATAACTATTTAATAAATATTTTAAATGTAAAAACGTTGAAATACAACTCAAACTGAATTCTCTATTATTGATAACTTTGTGTCTACAAGTACCAAAGCTTCGGCGCCTCCACCAAATATGTAACGTGGTCGGGGAACCTTGTTACAATATTATGTTATCCAGAGAAGGGTTTCTGGTCCTTTTGGATAAATTAAACCGTAGCTGGGGGTTGAGCACTGTTACCAGAGGATCGTTATCAATAATAAGATTAATCTAATTTGTATTTCGAACATATTATAATAATATCAAAATATTATAAAATACAAGTAATACGACCGTTACGATGTTGAAGATAGCTGCCAAAAAGTGTGTGAGTTGAGTTCGTCCGTCGTGCTGGTGTGTGTCGAACTGCACTCCGTGTGTCATTTTTAATATATTAGTGAAATTTGTGTAGCGCAGCAAAAGTGTCGAGTGTGTATAAATTTAGGTATGTCTCATGTATAGTATGTCTTTAATATGTTGTGTGTTATTTAGATATAGGATGTAACAATACTGTTACAATTTCTTTAAAAATCAATACTCACATCCCCATTAGCCTGTCCGAGGAACGAAGAATACCGTACGAACATTTTTTTTACATCTAAATTTCCTCTGTAGCATTTTTTTACAATTAATTTTAATAATGATATGACTTACTCGAGAGGCTGTTCCGGAACTATCTTTTTTGATTTTCCATATATTTGTAAGGGATCTATTTCATAGTTTTTGGACCATGACGAACGAAAATTTTTTGACGCTTGTCATTATCACCTCGTATTCGCATTGTGGCAGTTATCTACTATATTATTATTAAATGAGAGAGGCATGACCGCGGTAGCGTACCAATGAAACTGCTCGTGAATAGCCCTCACGTAGCTGTTTGCGGCAATAGCCTTTCAAAATATTTAAACGTACTTGAAGTAAAAAATGTTCATTTCGAAACTATAACCTTTTCAATCGATATCCTTCAATACCACTCCTCATATCAGAATAATTAAGGGTTTTTATTTTTACCTTCTTTATTCGATTTAATATGAAATTATTGACCTAGATACCTCCTTAAATTTTAAAGCTCGCCGTTCAATATGTTTTTAATGCTTGCATTATGTATAAGGTACATAGATAGTCGTATATGTTTCATTTTAAATAATTGTAGTATTCTATGTATAAGTTCTATCAATATCAATTAAGTCACTCACAAAGGAATAGTAATTATATGTTTACACGAGACAATTTTATTAGTGTGACACAAAAAAAAAAAAATACAAACGACGTACGTTACATATATATTGAATATGAAATATTTTTAATTATATGTTATAGATAGATCAGCCGATAACAAAAATAATTTGATTGTCAGTTGTCTATTAGACAGTAAGCAATTCTTGCGTTTTGTAACTAAGAATTATTGCTAAATATATACGCATTTTTCCGTAAAAATTAGTTTTTTGAATAACTCATCTAGTTACATACTACGAGCAAACAAAGTTTAAAAAAAACTACATAAAAGGTATGTACATCAAAAATGAATAATATGACTATAGATCCAACTACAATTTACACGAAAGTGCATAATAAATTAATGATTTATTGGAAAATTCGATACAAATCAAACTTTAAATTATATCAAGTTATAACTTTTAAAAATATTTAGAAACAGAAAATCAAACAATTTATATCAAATATTTTATTTTTTATCTTTGATCATTTAAAAAATAAACGAAAAATATTATTCCTTTCAACGTTTTGATTATGATAATAACTTGATATATAAATCATTATGATTATAACTTGTTTGACTCTAGTTCACAAAATACTATATATTCAACAAATTCTATTGCATTATATGATTCAGATTCGGATTCATTTGTAACATCTTCCAAAGAACTTAATTTTGATCAATTCAATGAATCAAATGATATAGAACTAAAAGTCACCCTAGATATAACTGTTAAAACACTTGTTGTTGGGTATGTGGATAAAAAATTCATGAATCAATTTAAATGCTCAAAATGTGGATTGCTACTATTAAAAACCAACGATGTTTTTTTCGATGCTCGAGAATATTTAATATTTTATTAGCAATTTGAAAAACAGAAAGTTAGACAATTTATATCAAATATTTTATGTTTTATCATTGATCCATATGATTGCATTAAAAAAAAAACGAAAAACATTATTTCTTTCGACGTACAAATGTGTACTTTACCGTTCTCGAAATACCGTTTTTTAATTTTTTGTTGTGAGTTATTGAAAGATGAAATATTGTAATAAATAAATCATTTTCATCAATCATCAAACAACAAATAGTCTATAATAATTATTAGTATATAATTCTAGATCGATGTTTATTTTTGTGGCTACTTCATTATTCACGAATAATACATAATAATGTATATCACATAGTTAGGGATAGGGTAAAAAAGGCTTATTTTTAGGTCTGTCTTTTAGTTATTCTACAGCCATTATTTCATAATTTATAAACATAATTAAAATACTTCATAATTTTACATCAGTAGAAAATGAGTTCTATTCCTGTTTTGGAATTGTTTTTCCGCTCGACGTGAACTTATTTTTCTATCGTCAACGTTAAAAGTTGTATTAAAATATATGTTATGAATTTAAATACTTATTATTTCCCCAGTGTAATCCAAATGTACAATTGACTATTTTTTGTTAATAAATATTTTTATATGTTTTTAATTAAAATTGATTCCAACCAATACAAATGTGTTGTTACTGTAAAAAAAAAAATGAATGTGAAAAATCATTAACCTAATTATTAATGTTACCTAAAATAACGATCTATGAATTTTAATTTCACCGTTTTAAACTTGGAAGTTACAATAGAAAAACACTTTTTCCATATTATTAACTCGTTTTTCATATTTTCCCGAAGAATTAATTGCTTTTACAATAATTTAGAATATACATCAATCTACCTATAAATAGTTTCAATCAACAATAAAACTTTTTCATATGTCCATAAAATAATTGTAATTAAAAAAAAAAAATTCAACGGATCCGTTTGCTCCATAAAAGCAAATTAATAGAGAATGATAAAGAAGTTTTATAAACATAAAATATATATATAAAGATTTATAAACATTACTTTCCGAATTTATGAACATTTAAATGTTTAGAAATACAGCTTTACTTTGGCTTTAAAATTACTTTACTTCTATAACCTTTACTTCTTTACTTGTTCATTTATTAATAATATTACGTTAAGTTTTCATCTAACATAAGAGATTCTCAAAAACGTATTTATGTATTTAATCACAAAATGTTTTTAATACTTTCAAATAATTTATGGACGTAATACACGTACGTATTCGTATCCTTACTTGTAATTTTATTACAGAGTCGACTGATTGACTGGACCACTCTGATGGATGATTTCAAAATTCGAGAAGTAGCCATTAACTTGGAGTTGTTAATGCGATTTCGTTTTTATCAGATGTTAAATCCAAACGGTACAAATATTAAAAATTGGAATGTGTACCAGCTGGCTTACATTACATTCACTGTAGTCACACAATTAGTGGTCCTTTATGCGACTTTTGGATTTTTCGTCGAAATGGACGACGCTCTATCAAACGTAGAACTTTTAATGGTTGTAGCAGTTCATATTGAAAATTATGTCCTTTTGGTGAAGATGACTGTAGTTTTGTATAATACAAATGCGATTTGGAAATTATTCGACGTTTCGCAATTTAATTTTTTGACGAGTGAACTTTGTTGTAAAAACATTGAATTGTTGATTAAAAAACGCGACACATCTATAAAGTTAACCAACGTCTATACATTTTTTACTTCTGTAATCATAATACAATGGATTATGTTTCCTACAGTGATAAATTCGTTTATGCCTCCTAAAAACAATCAACGTTTACAAAACATTTGCAATTTGAGATTTCCAGTAACTTTACAATATTATAATCAGAATTATGTCACGTTTTGGGCTATGGAAATGATAGTGGCATTATTTATCGGCTATGGTTTAGTGGTGTTTGACGTGCTATTAATATCATTCGGTTGTGTGTTAAATGGTCAACATGAAGTAGTTACACAATCGTTTAAAGAAATTGGTTTTGGAAACGAACTCAGCAAAGGTAGGCATCGTTAAATTGTACGTATAATATTTTTTTTTTTTTTTTTTTTTTTTTTTTTTTTTTTTTTTTTTATTAAGAAAAGAACATCTACAATCTATACAGTTTTTGTACAATAATTAGATTTGATAAAATAGAATAATATAAAGTTGACAGTGAATAATAAGATAGGGAAGTTATCCATTGATAACACCCAGCACGTGTGATTAGTTATTGTCTATTGATTATTAGTGTAGAAGGTCCCTACACCATTTTCTTTTTAGTCTACGACGGGGGTTATCGGGTAGAGTTTTAGATGATAATTTTTTAATTAGTGGGTTAGTGTGTAATTGGAGTTTGTTATGAAATCTGGTGTAGTATGTTTTGGAGATTTGGTTTAAGGTTTGCATTTTTAGTTCTTTGTGGAGATTGGAGTTTGTTATGTACCAAGGAGCAGAAGAAATTAGTCGAAGACAGATGGATTGGAAGGCTTGTATTGATTTGGTGTTGGATAGTTTTGCGGCTCCCCATAATTGGATACCGTAGGTCCAGAGCGGTCTAAGTAGTGATTTGTAAATTAGAAGTTTGGTGTTAATGTTCATTTTTGACCTTAATAATGATCTTAGGAGATGTAGACGGGAATTAAGAGCTTTACGTTTATCAACTATGTGAGGCTTCCAGGTTAGTTTACTGTCTAAGGTAAGACCAAGATATTTTACTTGTGAGCAAGTGGGGATTGGAATATTATTCATTGAGATTTGAGGACATGTTTTTTTTTTTTAAGGTAAATGTTATGAAGGAGGACTTGGATTCGTTGATTTTAATTTTCCACCTCTTTGTCCAGAGGTGTATCATATTGAGGTGTCTTTGTATCATACTTGAGGCTATAATGGGATTTTCATTGGATGTTATAATTGCCGTGTCGTCAGCGTAGGAGCCAAGTTCGGTAAAGGAGGTTTTAGGAATATCGTGGGTAAATATGTTGTATAGAAAGGGGGCAATATCGCTACCTTGTGGTACTCCAGCAAGAATGTCGAAGTAGTCTGAGTAGCTCGTGTTCTGGCGCACTATGAAGGTACGGTCGCTAAGGTATGATTTTATAAGTAGGTAATACGGCGCAGGCAGAAATTTTTTTAGTTTAAACATCAAGCCTTCATGCCAGACCTTATCGAACGCTTGTGCTACGTCCAGAAAGACGGCAGCACAGTACTGTTTTTTTTCCAGTGACGAAGATATAGTGTCGACTACTCTGTGGAGTTGATGGATCGTCGAGTGGTTTGGTCTAAAACCGAATTGAGTATCTGGGATCATTTTTGCTGTGATAGCCATGGGAATGAGTCTTTTAAGTAAGATCTTTTCGAATACTTTCGATAGAGTTGGTAATAAGCTTATGGGGCGATACGAGGTAACTTTATTTGGAGGCTTGTTGGGTTTCGGGATTAGTATTATTTCAGAAAATTTCCAAGTTAGGGGGTAATAGGATAAACGTAACATTGCGTTGTAGATATAAGAAAGTAGTATAATTACTTTTTTGGGTAGGTTTTTGGCGGTGAGATTTGAGATCCGGTCATACCCGGGAGCTTTTTTGTTGCGAAGTTTTTTAATAATAAACTCGATTTCACCGGGACTAGTATGTTTAGCTGGGAGTGATAAGGGTAATGCAGAGTCCAGTGATTGTTTGACTATTTGGTTTTGGTTGTGATTTAGATTTATGTCATGTGGTGTGAAGGTTTTAGATAGATGTTGACCGAATAAGTTTGCTTTATCGGTATCAGAGACGGCCCATGTGTTATTTTCTTTCCGAAGAGGAGAGGGGGTTGGGACGGTTTTTAGAATTTTTTTAGTCGCTTTCCATAGAGAAGAGTGTTGAGTTGTTAAGTTTTGTATGTATTGATGATAAGTGCTAGAGCTGTGTTGGAGAAGTGCTTTTCTTAGTTTGTTGTTAAGTTGGTTATAGGTTTGTTTGTCGACAGGGTATTTGTGTCTTTGCCACCGGGACCTTGCTTTACGTTTTTCTTGGAGAAGGAATTTTATGTGATTCGGAAGAGGATATTTTTTGGGGTTGGTTGGACTAGGAAATGTTGCCAAGAACGTGCATTCTTGAATGTCTGTCGTTAGCTTTTGAATTGTATTATCAATGTCATCACTTGATTTTAAAGAAGGATTTAGTTGTATGCGAATTTCAATGAGTTTTTGAAAAGCAGGCCAGTCTATTTTTCCGGAAGTTTGGATATTAGCGGAAGAATTCGCAGAGGGTATTTCAAGCTCGAGTATAACAGGTGAGTGGTCTGATGAAAGGTCATTTGTGTTGGTGACAATGGTAGTGCAGTTGAATGGTATTTTTGTGATAAAGATATCAAGGATATCTGGACGTCTGTTTTTGTGAGAGGGCCAATAGGTGGGGTGAGGAGGAGGTAGTATTTTTATGTTGGAGTTTGCTGTTGAGTTGTGAAGAGTTCTTCCTCTTGTGTTGGTTGAGAAACAACCCCAAGAAGAGTGTTTAGCATTTAAGTCACCGGCAACAATAAAATATTTTCCTAGGGATTCGAAGTAATTTATG
The DNA here is from genome assembly GCA_027580255.1 of Therioaphis trifolii. NCBI lineage: Eukaryota > Metazoa > Arthropoda > Insecta > Hemiptera > Aphididae > Therioaphis > Therioaphis trifolii. The sequence continues at coordinate 31,835 of JALBXZ010000207.1, forward strand.
AAGTTAATCGAGCTAATTTTAGGTCCTGGGGGACAGTAGGTTGAAGAGAGTGTCAGATTAAAATGTTTATTTACAGGTACAAGGATGCTTGTTGCTTGGAGGTATGTTTCACTGATTACAGGAAGAGAGGAGTGGATTATGTCGTTCTTAACAAGTATCAAGGAACCAGCGTGAGCCGTGGTATCGGGGTGGTTGCTCTGATAGACTTTGTAGCCAAGTATTTTAATAGATTTTGACGTAGTAAGGTGGGATTCAGATATCATGGCTATGTCTATATTAAGAAGATTGAGGGTTGTCTGTAGTTCTAATTTGTGAGGTGTAATGCCGTTTGCGTTCCATGTGAGTAATTTGAGTTTAAAATTAATTTCCATTGTTGGGGCTTAATTTGTTTATCAATAAAGTAAGAAGGGTTATTAGGGGATTAAGAAGTGTTATCAGAGGAGAAATTAGTGTTTTAAATTCGGAGATGAACGTTGTTAGTTGATTTGTTAATTTTTGATTGGAGATGGGGTCGTTAGTATTATTTAAATCTAATTTTTTTGATTTTTTACCTATTACTGCTTGTGAGTATGATGGGTGCGGGTGTTATTGGATTCGTTTTGAGTAGTTGTAGGTGCATTGATGTGGAGTTGAGCTTCTTCATGAGGAGCATTACTGTTGGATTGGATTTGAGATGTGACTGAGTTTCGGGCTATTTCTCTTGAGATGGTGTTTGGTTGATGTTTTTTCCGGAGACGTTGGAGATCCTTGTGTACCGTACAGCCTCTATAATTTGCTGGGTGAGCATTGCTGCATAGTGCACATTTAGCAGGGAGGTCCTTGGATTTGGGACATAGTTCGGAGCTGTGGTTTTCGCCACATCGAACACACTTCGGTTGGCGGTTGCAGTAAGACTTGGTATGGCCATACTGTTGGCAGCGGTGGCATTGAACTAGATCGCGCCTGATATGGGGTGCTTCTACCTTTATTTTGGTGAAACAAATAGTTTTTAAATTGAAAATTTCTTGATTGTTTGGTGAGGGATTTAAATCAACGAAAAAGAGCGGGAGGGGCTCTTTAGTTTGTGTTTTAAGTATGTTTGTAATATTTTTTACCAGGAATCCGTGATTTTCTATTTCTTCTTTGATGTAGTCGGTTGGGATTGAGTGGTGTAGATTTTTGATAACGACTCTATAGGATTTTTCATCGTGTGTTTGATATGTGTGGTATTCTAGGTTGTTTTCATTAAACAGTTTTATAATAGTACGGTAGGAATTGGATGAATGGACATTTATCTTGATATTTTTTGCTGTAGATTTACATATAAATCCTTCATTTTTAGTTATTTGCTTTAGATTTTTACATAGTGTAACGTAGTTCATCGGTGATGTTAGGAAAATTGGTGGTGGTGGAACTTCCTTGGGTTCGATGTTTTCTTCAGTGTTTGTATTATCGGTAATCATATTCGTGTTCGTTTCATTATTATCTTCAGTGCTAGGCGCAATTGGGGCATAGCGATTAGGAGTAATGTTTTGATTCAGTTATTTTTTTTGTTCGGGGTGATATGATATTATTAGGTGACCTAATACGTTTGTTTGACTCAACGTTTTGCCAGTCGAGTTCATTGTCTGAATCATCGGTTGAGACTGGTAATTCCATCGCGTGTTTAGTTGTTTTCTTAATGACTAGCGGCGATAAAACTGTTTTTGTTTTATTGTTTAACTTACTAGGTGATTTTAATTTAGAGCTCATGGCGCGGGAGGATAAATCCTGGCCACGGGTTGAGGCCAGTGGCCAGTGAAGCGGTGATGACGAGCGTTATTTAAACTTAGTTTTATTTATTTTTTATTAAGTAACTAAATGGCACAGTAGATTTATGCAAACCGAGACGAGTTTATAGTGAGTATAAAGGTAATTTAATTTGGTAATCATTAAATTATAATTGTCACGATAAGCGCGGAGCGATAGCGCACGTCGCACGTGTGCATCGGACGGTTGTCGTAGCGTAACTACGTATAATATTAAATTTGAAAATATGGTTTTCGAGAAAAAGGATTTTTCAACAGTCTTTTATTGTTTAAAAATTAACTGTAGACAAAAATGTCATTCACCATTTAATCAAAAAAAAAATCATTTTTTTTTATGAAATACTTATGGGTAAGATGTAAGAATATTATTATTTTTATGAACAATAATACTCAAGAAGTATATGTGTTTATATTTTTGTTTTAGATGAAAATTATGAATGTTTCAAATCAGTTATAATGGATCACCAAAAAATTTATTTGTAAGTTATGAAATACTTAATTTTATTGAAAATTCAATAGATATGAGCTCTATTTAATATTAGCTCTCTATTTCAACATGTTGATGTAGTAATTTACTGCACTTAGTATTTTATATTTTAAAATTATTTTATAGAACCACGGGCACAATTAAGTTGTAACTTTTAAATAATTGTTACACCTCATAAAGATAATGAAATAGCTATAAATAACTTTATAAATAATTGTTTAAAACGTAATAATATGTATTGATTTAAATAATATTTCCCCGATATGTTTGTTTCAGAAAATTAAAATCATTTTACTCCATTTGGAAGCCTATTGTTCTAATATTCTTAGCAATTAGTTCAAGCATAAATATAGTTGGATCTTTTGCATTTATTCTGGTATCATTTTAATCTTAAATTTGAACGTTCATACATAATTTTATCATAATAGGCTCGTCAGGGGCGCCCATATAAATTTTTTGTTATGTGGACAAAACTATTATGATCACTTTGACATACCCACCTAGCAATATTTGTTTCATAGCTTTAACCTAAATTTAACACTCTTTTTAATGTTTTACAATTTTTTTTTATTTACAATAAATTACGACTTCATTAAACACTATGCAAAATAAACAAACACTATTAATACAAATTTTCTTATTTCAAAAAAATGTTTTTTATTACTGTATTTATAAGCTGCTTCATTTTATTATATATAAAATTATTTTATAATATAAATTATAATGATTTATAATTTGAGGAATTATTGTAGGAATATTTTATTGTTCTATGTTAGGTAGGTGGTACCTTCCAGCCAGCAACCCACCCACCCTTTTCATATGTGGATTTGTCCATAGACTATGATTAGGGTGTGCGCCCCTGAGGCTCGTGATAATTTGATTAATTATAAGTTTTGTTTATAGAATTTCACATCGTCTGAAAAAATTGCAGTCCTCACAATATTGAAACTTGGCTCCTCAATTTTATATATTTCTTTTCAATTATATATGTATTGTTATTTATTTGAAACAGTGAACAATAAAGTAATCATTGCACAAACATTATTTCGACTCTGTTTATCGATCACTTGTTTGTTGCAGCGGGAATCGGTCAATTTTGGAATATATTCTTGTAATTGGACGAGTCAGAATTTAAAATTTAAAAAATTAATTTTGATGACGATGCAGATGAACAACGCTAACCGATTATTGATAAAAGCTTCCCCGAAAAAAATAGTCAACTTACAATTATTTGCTAGTGTATGTTATGAATAAATTATTCTAATTTCTAACCGTATTTATTGATACACCGTGATTAAAAAGTAATAATGTGATTTCAGGTTATTATGACGTCTTATAACATGGTGTCTGTCTTAGTGAAAACAGCAACTAAAAAAGTTGAAAATGAAGAATAAATTTGGATACTCAATTATTTACACTGAAATATTTTTAATAGAGAAACTGCAGATTATTATCATGGTTTTATTTTAATCAAATTATGTTAAGTATAGAAGACAGAAGTCATAATTCAATGTAGATCTGAAACATATTTTGGTTAGGAAACGGCGTAAGAAATAATATTCGTCTAGATGACCATCAATCGTGCTGTCATGAGATCGTCACCCACCCACGGCCGTGTCACTGGGTCATGTCGTGGTACCTGGGGGGGCCTGCTGCCCATAGCCATGGTCTGTGGAGGTGGACGGAACAGCCGCCGCGGATGACGGATGTAGACTAACGGAAGTCGAGTATATAGTACATATTATATTTTCCCTCATTCGAAATTATTGTCCTTTTTTTTCAATATATTATACATGTTTCTTATTATAATTCACGAATGTTTACACTGAAATTTTTATTTTATAAAAGAACTGTAGTTAATTTTTTACGATTTCGATGGAATCAAAATGTTTTTAGTAATTTGGTCATCAAACAAGAAAGATTTGAAACATAATCATAGTTTTTATTTATATTTATTATTTTTTAAATTCTAATCCCGTTTTTACACAGTTTAATTTTATGAAATGTAATTTTGAGTTAACATTAATAATTGTGTCATCGTGTCGTGTAAAATTTAATTCTTTTAAATTTTAGTTAATACTCTTACCGTCGTTGTAGATAATATATACACAAAATGAATGACTTTGTGAACTGTAAATTTTAATAGTTATTTTTTTTCCAATCCTTTAAGTAAGCTCCTAGCATCATTTAAAAAATAAAAATTGTTTTTCCAATCTGTATTTTTTATTGGAAAACGCATGATAAAATTTAAAAGTGCATTCAACTTATGAAAATAATACACTGTCAATCAAGTGTGCATAATTTCGCAAAAAATAGTAAAATATGCACAGAATTATGTAATCATATTGATGATAAAATCTCTTATACCGAATTCTGTGAGTTTGAAAATAATTCAGATCATCTTGATATGAGTATATGACTGAGCATGATTTGTGTGTAAATGTTGAGATATTACCGTGCCGTCAACCACGGTTGTAAAGGATGCTTTATGATTCGCCTAATTTGAGTCCAACATAAGGAGGGAACGTTGTACATGATATTCGGCGTACTTCATGTGGTAATGGCTACCAGGGACCGCGGTAATACAATGTTGTTGAGCTCTTTTTTTCTTGCATTGGTAAATTTAAGAGTAACCAATAATTAACCATATTCTTGAAATCGTGTAGAGAATTATTTGAATATTATTTACCATACAATATCCATATTTTTGGTGCTTTTTGGGTACTTTTTTTTTTTTTTTTGAAAGTTAAAAAATGTTTTTGAAATAATGGTATAGAGTCAATTATTGAAGGGTAAATGTCTGTAAATACTGTACTTTTTTATGAGTTACCTAATAATATTCACTGCTATTATGGCTATTTACTGTTCATTTTGATCAAATTAGAAAAAATACCTTTTATGTTTCTATTTTTACATTCATCTCACGATACTGATTTTTCTTTAAAAATCATTAGTCAATATTTCTTTTTACAAGCGTTTCATAAAATTTTATACTATTTCACAAAGTCGACTGTTTTTACATCAATTACTAATTTTAAACGTGTATAAAAAATAACTGGTCCATCCAATCGCTGAGAAGCCGAGGAATGCGTATACAAATTAAACGTCTGGGTTAAACATCTGGACAAACATGTCTTTTGCATTCAGAAAATAAAATTGTTATGTGTTATATGATTCTGCCAAAAAAAAAAAAAACGATTCATTATTTCATTGAATATCCAGGTGGTAAATAGTATGATCGATTTATCGTCAGGAAAGTGATTTTAAAAAATGTATATTTCTACGTTTTATTATTAAAATATGTTGCAGGTAATTTGAATTTTGAGATTCGGTTATTTATTTATGGCCACTTATTTTTCAATGTATAAATTATACATGATTGATATACACTTTATATAATGCATACTACATGCCAATTTCTAATATTTATAAACTATAAACTATCCTATCAAACATTTTTATGAGATTATATACGTATGTAGAATTTTCAATCTATTAGAGTTGCTAGATGAAAGTTTTGGAACAAGTTAAGGTGGACAAGTGCTTCCAGTAAAAAAAAAAAATAAAATAAACATCATTGAAAAACCATGAGATCTTTCACTTCACTCAGAATTGAAAAACTGTTGATGAAAAATATTGCCACTATCATTTCCATCACCCAAAATGTTACGTACCGAATGTTGGTTATAATAAAAAAAAAGTCATGGGATGGATATGACACTCAAATTCTGTATAAGTCAGAATTTTCTACACGTGAATGGTACTTTTAGGTGTCATTTTTCTCTATTCTCAAAAGTTTGAGGAAAAACAAAACAAATCAAGTAAAAGTGGTTAAAAATGTCAATTTGAAAATCGTTTTTAGTTTATCAATCTTAACTCCAATCAGTATTGGTGCTTAAAACTTGGTGAAAATGAAATAACTTCGACAGCAGATTAATGTGAATGTATAATCCGGGTTAATTTACAGAGTTTGTGTCACACGACCGTTTTAGCTGTTTAAAATTATTGACTGCGTTTTTGTTTTTTAAATACGACGTTATCACGGGATTTCGACATAAATTGTAAGAAGTGAATAAAATATTCATAGTGAATTTTTGTGCCAAAGTGAAACGTGTTAGTTTGCAGCTTCGTGTGAGAAAGCAGTGTTATTATTATTTTGAAGCAGTGTTGGTGTATCGTTGCGATGAACCGACGGCGGCTATCGACATATAATATAATCGACGTAAGGAAAAGACCGAGATGGACCGATTGTGAAAAAATGTTCAGAAATATTAAGCTAAAGCAATTAAATATCTTTCCGTTATATAAATGTAGAACCTCTAAACTTTGCGCACACTACGCTGGTTACTCAAAAAAAATGTTTAAGGCCGCCTGGGTATGTGTGTGGTGTATGAAAATGAGTCAATTTCTAATATATATATATATATATATATATATATATATATATATATATATATATATATATACAAAAACTACGTTTATTAAGACGACGACGGACTCCGACGACTAACTGTGTTATAACCTATACGTCGTCCGTCGCCCCAAATGACATATCTTATCGTGGTTACATATAATATATTTTATAATATCACATCATATCGATCGCATGGAATACACATACGACCGAATCGACGTATACACATTACATTTATTAATAAAATTAATTAGGTAATAATTCAATATAATAATAATAATAATTATTATAATGATAATAATATCTTACAATATTACTACAGTTCGGCCTTCCTGACCACATTGTCGTCTCGACAATATACGAGTATATAATATATGAATATAATAATAATGATAGTAAGATACAATATTTATAACAAAGAACAATTTTATACACAAAAGCAGTACACAATTCAATATGATAAATGTTTGTACAATTTTTTTTTTTTTTTATAAGAATAATAAAATACAATTTTCATAATAATGAGGAACATTTTTTTTGTTATTTTTTTTTTAATAATAAGAATAGTAAAATACAATATACAATTAATACAATAAGTGTTCGTACAAAAATTTTTTTTGAATACCGTATAAAATATAACATTATCAGTCGATTTTGACTAATTTTAAACGATCGAGACCCACTACTCGCTTATACGGTTTATTACTAATTTGTTCACCAGGAATGTCTCCCACTACATATCTATTAAATCTTAATGCTTTAATTATTTGATATGGGACCTGGTACTTTGGTTCTAATTTTCTGCTATAACCCGTTGCAGGTGCGTCCCACCTAACTAGAACCACAGAATAAATGAAATTATTTCATTTAATCTGTGCTAGAACTAAGTCGCCTTACGAAAATTTTCCCGGCGCGGACGCACGACTAGTGATCTTTTTTTTCCTTTATCGACATGCTCGCGGAGAGAGATTGTCGGGTCGCATTTATTTCCGTCATTACCTAATTTCTCATTTAACTGTTTTATTTCAGATATTAACGGATTTTCTGCTAAACCATTTGCACTATAACGGTGTATAACATCGAACGGCTTACATTTTGTCACACGACTCGTACTATTATACCGTTGTACCTCTACTAAACGTAAATCCCAATCACTATCGTCATTATCTTTAGTTATCATCGATAAACACTTAATAGCAATACCGTTTACAATCTCGACCTGGCCGTTACTGCGCGTACTTTTTGAAGATACTTTAACATGTATAATAAAATGCTCTCGACAAAATTTTTCAAAACTTGCCGCGGTAAACGCAGTTCCCTGATCGCTAATTATCCTTTTGGGCCTACCGTAATGACAAATGAATTCTTTAATGAAAATTAACGTCTCTTCTGCCGTAGTGTCTTTCACTGCTCGCAAAACAACATATTTACTATATAACCGTCAACTATGGTGAGCACATATTTATTTTCCCGTTCAGTTAATACAAACGGCCCTACGTGATCGACATGTATTGTGTGAAAAGGTGTATCTCCTTTTTCTAAGGGGTGCCAATATGTGGCGCCTTTTCTCGGTATTTTAAAATAAAGACAACTAATACATCGATTCACATATTATTTAGTGATGAAATCACGCATTTTTGGGAAGTAGAACTTTTCGTTTACCCGCCATTGCTTTCAGTCTTTTTTCGCGTACGTGCTCCACTGTCGTCGTCGTCGTCCGGTCGTAACAATAATTTTTTTTTACCGCCATTTCTCGACAACGTCGGCCACGTCCGTCCACGTTGTTCTCGTTTTCCAGTTGCTTTGTCGACGTCGACGGTCGATTTGATTTCTTTTGTCGTTTTCGACGAATAAAAACCTCAAGCGACCAACCGCAGCCGTCATCATCATGCACGTCCGCGTGAAATCCGTGACGACCTTCGAGTGCAAAATCCTACCCGCGTCGCGTACCATGGTGGTAAAGGATCTGAAAGAGGAGGTACGAAAAGAGTATGAATTGTATAATAATACATTGTACTGTAATATGAATTCAATTTTTAAATTATTACTATATATAGCATGGTGAATCAAATATTTTAATTAAGGCTTTTGAAAAAATTGTATTTCTCTAAAGGTGCGTTCACATTTGAGCAAATTTGTGTGTGCGTTGTATTTTGAATTTTGACGAACACGCGTGCGTCAAAAATTAGACATGTTTGGACCGGGCGAGACATGCTTGTGCGTTGCGTATGTGTTCGTAGCGTAAAACGTACACGATCCGAACGGACTACGAATTGGTTCCCAAATTTTCGAATTGGTTCCCGGGTTGTCTACAGGTAACATACGAATTGGTTCCCGCAAGCTTTCATAATAACACAACCTTGTTAAATTAACTTTTCAAATTATTATGATATATTCAACCAGCAACAATTGTCTTCCCATTTATTCAGACTGAGGACTGTCGAGAATTCAAATAAGTTTGAATAATTCAAACACTATGAAGAATACCTAGGTATGGTTAAAAATGTTGCTTAGTAGTTAATATTTCATAACATCACTTCCACTTCAACGCACTCACCCTTAATAACGAAGATTTTTTTATTTTGTTCACTTAACATCACTTCCATTTTAACGAACGCATAGGTTAGTTGTGACAAGACTGACGAAACGTAATCAATCTATTAGATATAAAATTATATTTATAAACTTTCCCAGACATCGTAAAACCTAATAAAATATTATAAGATTATCGATTGTACATATACGTATTTTGTAACATTGAGTTTATATACTGATAAACTGATAAGTAATTTTATTCGGGAACCAATTCGAACAGTTGTATACTGGAAAGTATTTTTTGTCGGGAACCAATTCGTACACTTTAATTGACCCGGGAACCAATTCGACGTTTACCATCCGAACGGTTGGCGGTCTCCGGGTCAAGATCAAACGAATTTGTGTTGTGCGGCGCTCAGTTTGGACGACTTTATTTTATCACGCACATTTTGCTACGCACGCGGCGCGCTCATTGTGAATAGTACATCTAACTTTGATATTTTTTCAATTATAAATATTCAATTTTATTTACCAGTGGAGTGGTGCTAAGATGATTGTCTCTTGCTTATACAAGAGTACGAAAAACGTACTCTGTTATGGGATTCAAAAGACCCATATCATTTTTCAAAAACAAAAAAGTATGACGCATGGTGTGAAATAGCGAAGGAATTTCATCAAATTTTAAATTGGATAAGAGACTTGAGCTATGGTTGTTTAATTTATTTTGGTACAACTTTGTAATCCACCAACGCTTTTGCCGAGGTTTCTTTTTGTTTTTTTTATTTAACAATTGGTGAATAACTATGAACTAGCTGCGGCTTTTGTTTTTCTTAATATAATCTCATTCATAATGACTGAGATTTTTAAAAATAAATAATAAAATAAACTAAAAGATAAACAAAAACCGCGGGTACAAACTACACAGTTATTAGGTACACTAAGTACAGAATGTTACTACATACAACACAATGTTTTGTAATTTTGCGTCACGACGTCTGAGCGTCAAAACACGACGCATGACGCACAATATTCAGTTACAACGCACACACAAATTTGCTCTAATGTGGACGCACCTTAAGATATACGCAGCGGTGATAGGGTTGCCAGCCGTCCTACATTAGCGAGGACCCCGTACTACATCTGTTTGTTTTGTCCTACGTACTATTTTGCAACAAACTTTTTACAAGACAATCCTACATTTCATATAAATACCTATTTATATTTCATAGTCACTCATAAGAATAATATTGTTACCTACTATTATTTAGTTAATATATAACATGTAAAATTTGTTAAATTTCCTAATTCTATTTTTTAATGTATATTTAAGATTTAATTAAGGTGGTAAACATTGAAGTGCTATAATTTATTTTATTTATGATATTGTTAATTCTTATATTAATTTTTTATTACTTTGTTATTTTAAATATTTAAATGTGTATTTTCTATTAATTTACATGATGTATGATATGCTGTACGTTGAATACTCAAGTCAGAAGTATTAATAATAATATAATAATTTATTTTATAGGTGATATAAATAAAGTTTTTAAGATTTTTTTTGTTAGCAATAATTATTATATTATTATATTCTGTTGTTTTGAAATGCATATGAAAAAAATAGTCCTACATTATACAGTTTTAAGGTTGGCAACCCTAAGCGGTGACATAGGTGCACTGTGGGGATGAATATTTTTAGTGACCTAAAAATATTGCCACCCTTTTAAAGGTAACACCTCTTTAATACATTTAACCTTGCTTGTCACCTGATGAAATGTCTTAAAAAAATGCTGTTTAGTTTAAAACTCACACAAACTTCACATTAATTCATCTGTTGGAAATTTTTCATTACCTAACTTTAAATGATAGGAACAAAATTCACATTGCATAGGTATTCGATAAATTAACTCAACCAAATTTGGATTTTTAGCAGTAGGTACATCAGTACATTCAACTTGATTTAATCTCATGAGTTCTTCACCCCTGTGTAGTATTTGAGTAAAACTCTCCAAGGTTTAATGTTGAATGTTTTTTTCTTACAACCTGGCATGTTTCTCAAAAATATTTCGAACTTTTCTTGAAATTCAGGATTCACAACAATTAATGAATATTCTACAAAGATAGTCTTAACATCACACAAAAATCAAAATGTAATAGAAATAAACCATCAACTGATGTTTTTTGTTAATTTGAAATATTTTAATGAAACTGGTCGATGTTAATTAACTTTTTTTTTATACATGCGCATATATTTTTTATTTTTTATGCATTATGATCATTTAAAAATATTTACTAATATTTTATTTCTCTTAAAATGTTGAAGAATTCAAGTGAAATTTTTTACAAGTATAAATGTATTAAAGACATTAAACAATAGAAATGGAATATAATCAGTTTGAATATAAATGTCCATAAAAGTTACCCGGATACTAACTCTAAAATCTATTATGAAAACAAAAACATTGCATGCTTTTATAATAATTTTCAGTGGTTGTACTCTTCTAAGCTGCTGGGGCCATATTTTTATTCTAAAGCTATGCACATTGATCACACAACAGATGTATTAAAACATTATTAAAATCATAAATAAAACAACCAAAAATTTATTCGCGAAAAAAATATTTAAAATGTATTAAGCAAATATCATGAAAACCAAAATTCTTGACATTATTTCAAATGATAAAATGTTGCACAACTTGTGCAATGCATGAAATACATACTTGATGTTTATAAAATGACATGAGAATGAAAAATAAAAAAAAACTCAAAATAAATATTTCACTCTAAAATCTATTAAATCAAATACACATTAATTTTTTTCAAATTGTTCAAAAGCATTTCCGAAAAGTACGTTGTCTTGAAATTTGAGCCTAAGGCTTATACTTAGATCAAGTTAATAAACGTAGTCAGCAGTCGATTAGTGCGCATGGGCGTGGCTTTAATACCCACACGGACCTCAAACTTTGCTGCCAACAAGAGCGATACATCAGTCAATATTTGACAAGTGACTAGATCAAGTAACTTAAAATTCATTGTTCCTGTTTATCATTCGCACAGTGGAGCACTGCGAAGCGCAAACACAATATTTTCTCATATATCACAGTGTCCAACAACTGTGGTGGTCAACTAGGTAGGGAAAAAAAGTAGATGTGATATGACTGGTTGTCGCTGAGCTCGTTCCTCAACTTGAATAGAGAATAGTTTGTGCCCGAAACAAAAATGTACATCAAAAATACCACACAACACACATCAAGACTTAGTAGAATACACATAATCATAATTATAAAAAAATTTAAAGGACTGATTTTATATAATTTTTCTTTATTGAAAATGTACACCTAAATGTTTTTTCAAACTTTTATTATATTCACTATACACTTGATTGACTATAAGCTAATTTAGAATTTTCAATAAAATAAAATTAACATATTATATAACTAACAGTTGGTTATAAAGTAATCGATAGTTCTTCAATTATTTTAATTTTAAATCAATGTAACAAATTATTAAATAAAACATTATAAATCACTTTAAAGCAAATAATAAAATGCTCATTGTAAAATTTAAAATCAATGTTAATGGAATAATAATATTTTACTATGATGAAATTCTTATAATCGCCAATAGAATATATCAATGAACAATTCAGTGGGTTCAGATCAGATGTATTTATTTTAAAAATACAACACTTAGTTAAGTCTTATATTATCCAATATTTCAATTTCTTTTTTTTTTTTTTTTACAACTCTGAATCATACAAACACATTAAATACAACAGTAGAAAAATAAAGAATTCAATCACGAAATTTTAAGCGATATAATGGTTAAACAATTTTGGTCATTATAAAAGTATTTAAGAAAAATGTATTTATTGTAATTACACAATTCTTTTAAAAACGAAAACTGTAATAAAAACAAATTATTAGTCGTCCTCCTGGTCATCAGAAAGTTGATCAGCATCATAACTTGCATCATTACTTGAGTCAGAAAGTGGAGTAATTGAACGTGAGCTGCTATTGATAATGCTACTGCTGCTACTACCACTTGAAAAGTGATCCTCTCCGTCAAAATCATCATCCCTTCTTGCATTCATCATGTCTTCTAGTAACGATGGGAACACTAGTTTGATAAAAAAAATACAGAGAGTTTTTAACTACTATATATGTTTACACTAACTAGTTAAAGAAAATAGATAGTAAAATAAAAAATTGTTGTACATACAAGACAAGTTTTCATCTTCTGACCCTGAACCTTCACTATCAACTTCTTCGTCATCTTCATCTTCCACCTAAAACAGCAAAAATTATAAATTCTTCATTGATTGAAATAATAATATAACTTACAGTTTCGTCTTCATTCCTGGACCGGCCCACATCATATAATCGTACAACAGACTCATCAACATTTTCATACATCGAATGATTTTCATTGATAGCTATTTGCGTATCATATTTGTTACAAGCCATATGATATATACATTTTTTAACATCTATAGTGGCTATAGACATTTATTATCAAACACAAGTTATTAATATAACAAATTTAAAATTTAAAATTTCTAAAATGTATGGTTTATGTTTATTTACCTATATTAGAATAATCATAAGGATCAAACGTTTTAAAAGAAGTTTGGTAGTTAGAAGAAGTTTCAAACTCGGGATCAACATGATCAACAACGTAGGAATACATTCCTTCTCCAGTTTTGGAAAACATCACCTCACATTGATCGAGACTAGAAACTGTGCGTAAAAGCTGGAAAGTGCGCATATCCCAAACTTCTGTATTGGAAATTATCTACAGTCATTAACAAAATAATTTTAATTCAATATAAAATGTATTCTGAAATTGTAGGTATAATATAAAGCGTACAAAAATATTCCAAAGAAAATGTAACTAAAATTAATTTACCTCAAGCCCATTTGGATGGAATATGCCACTAACATTTTGATTCAATTTATCAAACTTGTGAATTTCTTTTCCAGAATTTGCATCCCATAACACACCATCAGATAACACTAATTCATTAGTAGCATCAAATACTGCACGATTTCTGCCGTATTGATTTGAAAGTTTTGGAACCAATGTCAATATTTTATGACTTGTTTCAACGTCATATATCTAAAATAATTTAATATTGACCACATGTTCATAATTTATATACATCAAGATAAAAAAAAAAATCAATAATTACTGTTGCTATTTCACCCTTAGTGCCAAGTAATTTCGTCTGGGAATAATTGCTGAATGTGCAGTACTCTTCAAGGTCTAATGAATATCTAAACAAAATATAAATTAAAAAAAAAATGAATCAAAAATTAAAATAGTAAGTATTACTTCAAAAAGATATTTGATTCAGTTATTTCCCAGATAGATGTTAACGGTCCTCGCCATGAAGCTGAAGAAATTAAAAGTCTTTCATCATTACTACATTCTAGGTTCAAAATAAATGATTGATGTGCTTTAAATGCTAGTTCTTCTTGGCTAGTAAATGTATTGAATACTTTTACATCACCACTATAGGTCCCAATAGCAATACGATTTTGGCTCTAAAAGTGAATAATCATTTATTATATTAATAATTTTCTTTTAATTATGGTACTTACCAAAAACTCGCAACATGTGAAATGTGCTTCATCATCATCCATATGGAAAGATCGTGTTGGGCAAAAACGACTATGTATAAGGTTTTGGTCATGTCTTCTTGAATGTATGTTTTTGGAAAATCGCATAGCAAAGTTTGTGCACAATAAACTTCTGGGTTTTGGATCAGGACATTTGTGTGGACTATATAGAAATTCAATTAATCATATATTATTAATGATGATTTATATTTATATTTTTTAATACTTACACAAATAAATTGAATGTAGGACATGTAACCATAGGATGTTTACATGAAGCATGTTGATTGGTCAAGTATTCTGTAACAATGGATTCTAAACTAACAGTTGAAGAGGTAATAACATCAGATTGTAATAGCGTATCTTGGTCCATTTTTTTATAACCTAATTTAGACATTGGAGATTCAAATGGTTCTGGCTCTGACTTTGGACGAGTTTCAGAACGTCTATATAAATAAAAAAAATTTATGAGTTTGTTGAAGAAAAAAATAAAAAAAAACATTAACCTATTGACATTCAATCGTATTGGTGAATTTATCGCTCGTGTATTAGAACTAGAACTTAAAAGGCCATTTGTTGAACTCGGAATTTCAGATTTTTGGTTTTGAATGGTATGTCTAGAAATGATTGGTGACATTCCACCTCCAACTGACCGATTCTAAAGCAAAGAAAAAATTTGAATTTCAATGATATTAATATGTTTCAAGTCTAGAATCATAAAAGATTCCTCATCATAATATTTACTCGACAATGTGAAACATAAGTAAAGGGCAACGACTTTTTTTCAGTTATATTTAGATTTGCTTCTTGCACCAATACTTCAGCAGTTTTTGATAAACCCTTTGCAATTAAATGTTGATGCAATAAAAGAAGCAATTGTTGATCATTAAAATTAATTTTTGTTTGTGCGACAATGTTAGCCTGAAAAATAAATATTTAAACAATTATTACATTTTTATATTTAAATAAATTTAGTGACCTAAAACAATCAAATTTAACTATAACAGATGGTAAAATACAATTCTTATAAAGAACTTCTAAACTTTTTAATCAATAACTTTTAGACTAATTACATAAAAATGAATAGTATAAAACAACAATCATTTCAAGTTGGGTTCATATATTTTACTATGATTATCATGGGACATTATAAACACTTAGCAAATAAAAAATGTTTTTAACTTATTATCATATTGATTGGTTTACAAATTGAAAAAACTCATCCATCAGTCCATTTAGTTTCTTCTAATTTAATTAACAAGATAATAAGCGGGATAAAAACAATTTTACATAATCAATATGTTTACTTAATGTTTTATAATTAATCCCATTTGATCCCATCTATATCCTTTAAAAATAATTACATAAATTATGCTGAAATCCATTAGATATAAATTTCATTCAACATAATTTCCTATTTCTAAAATATAGAGAAATAATACAGTATTCCTATAATACATCGAGATTAACCTATAGTTAATATCTGAATAATATGGATATACAAGTGGTACAATACATTTTTTTTTATTTGATATTAGTTTATTATAATAATTTTTGAAATTTAATTTTTCTTACATAATTTTAAATTAAAAACATACTCGATTTATATTCACTAATGATGCTTCTATTTCTGCACCATTATTTTTTGTTTTTCCAGAAACTAATTCCAATAATTCTAAAGCATATTTTTGGAATGTCACATGCTCTTGTCGTTTTTCTTGCAATACAGGATTTTTCATTAGATCTATAATATAATACAATTTTAATAAAAAGAAGTTGTAAATTAAACTATCATATCATATTATATATGAATAATTCTTATAGTAGATAAGTGGCACCTAATATATACTAAATTGATTGGATAATGTATAGTAAGAAATGATATTTTTCTGATCTTTTCCAACTAGTATCTACTACTATAGAAAAATACAAAACACATTTTCAAGTTATATATTATAATATCAAATATGTAATTATTTTCTCATAACTTTTGATAGAGACTTAAGAGTTTCATTTAAAAATTGTTGTAACTATCACTCAATACATTTGAGAAAAACAAAATTTCTATAATATAAAATAAAATTGCATTTATAATAATCCATGTAACATTAAATCAAAGTTGATAAAATTAAGATAAAATATTAAAATATAATATCCCTTAAAATTAAAATATTTACGAAGTTAAAAACAAAACACACACACACACACACACACACACACACACACACATTTAGTGGTTTAGTTAAAAGATAATTTTACTATTTGTAATTCATAATATTAGGTACTCATCCACAGAAAAAAAAAAAAAGAAAAATGTAAAATATCTTAAAAATAGAATGAGAACTTCCTATTAGATGAATTTAATGCTGTGAGATTAATAATTATTATAGAGAACTTGACAAATATATGATGATTATACAACAGTTAATAATAATTATATACATACTTTGTAACTGGCCATTATTAAATAAAGGTAGTTTGCTAATAATTTGACGAACAGATTCACTTCGAGCTAATCCAGCTAATGCCCGACTCGCTAATCCACGTATGGCATCAACATCGGTAATTGGAATTTTTATATTCATTAATGTAAGTAAAACCTACAATTAAAGTAGAATAAATTACAAAAAAAATATGTACTTCGTCCTATGGGATATCTTTTGCTCCTTGGAAAAGCAGGGTTGCCACAAATTTTTAATTTTCAAATTCCCCGACTTTTCCAGGTTTTCCAGACAGGTTAAATCAATATAGTTTTTAAAAAAAATTTTAATTATTAACACAAAAAATATTAAAATCAACTAAAATTGTTCAATATTTTATTAAAACAATTTATTATGCGATGTTCGACATATTATTATTTTTGTATACGTGAAAATAACAATATTCGTAAATAAGTATTCGACAATAATAATTCAATTGAACTTATTTTTAGCTATTAGCTATTTCTTATCTTTCGCGAGGTGACGCGAGCGTCAGTAACTGAGGTAGGGGCTACACTGTCATTCACTTTCGCGGACTTGTGAATAATAAGCATAGATATTAAACTTTACAATATTTTCACAATATATTTGATAATGCGCAATAAGTATTCATGCAAAATATTATACATATATTTCTAATGTAAATACAGCCGAAACTAAAATACCAAGTTATTTTCAGTACGTTTTTTTTAAATTTTGTCATAAAATACAATTATTAAATAGAATAAGAAATGTATAACGGTGTTTGTTAAATTCATAAATTTTTGAAAATTGATGTAAAAACAGTTCATTACATAAAAATTGTAAAATAATTGACTAAGCTTATAAAAAAAAATTCCCAAGTTATGATTTAAACATTTTTTTTTAGTATCGTTAGAGAACTGTATAAGTAAGATCATATTGAATTGTCAAAAGTATTTATCTATTATTCAAAACTTTATTAGGGTAAAACTTAAAAAAAAAAAAAAAACAAGATATTTTCAAAATTCAATTTTTAACCCAAAAGTTGTCAAATTTTTTAAAGTATGTAGTAATATGTCAATAATATATAGTGAAAATTTCTAGTTTCTAGCAACATTAATTTTGGAGTTATGATGAAATTATCAAAGTAGATTTAATGAAAGTGTTGTTTACGGTAAATTTTTACGTTTTTATCCAATTTTAGGCTGACTTTTTTCTAGCCTAGAAAAACTATAAAGATGAGAATAAATCCTTAAATTACCATCTCTATACAATTTCTGATCTATAGAGTTGCTGGATGAAACTTTTGGACAAAATTAAGGTGAGCAGTGTCTCAAAAAAAAAAAAAAAAATTCACATTTTAAAACCATAAGATCATTCACTTCACTCAGAATTTAAAATACAACTGACAAAAGAATATAACATAGAACTTCACCATACAGATTTAATTAGATGAAATAATACTCATTAAAAATAAAAATTTATACAGTAAAATTAACTTAACATAAATATGATATTACTCAATGATATTTACTAGTTTATTTCATAATGGAACATAAAATTTATATTTTTTGCTTTCTTTGTCAGCTGGTCCAGACAGTATAAATGACTTTAAATTAAGAAAAAAACTAACATGAAAGAGAGAATATACTAACCGATTTTACATCATTAAAGTTATTAATATAGGTTAATGGTTACAGAACTATTTTTTTTTTTTTTTTTTTTAATACTTCTTTTAATATTCTTACTTACACATTTTGAAAATATTTCACATCAATTTTTTTGATTACTATTTTAATTAGTGTTTAATGCAAAAATGTTAAATACTTTAAAAAACAGAAATAAAAAAAAAATCACAATTTTTATTTGCTTTTAATTATAACAGTAAAAAGTAGTTTATCGCATTTATCTTAAAAAACTGAAATTTAAACAGATTTATCTAGGCGATATCAAAATTTTACAAAAATTTCATATTATATTTTTAATAGAAAATTTTAAATAATATTTACCATAATTCCATTATTATTTCTAATACAATCCCAAATTTTTTCTATAACTACATCATTATTAGTTGTATGTGTTCGTTTTTTTGCCGATCCATAAGCTGAATAGTAAGCTATACTTCCTCCTTCCTAAAATACAATTATTATTTTAAATTTAATATTTGCAGACAAATTTTAATTGATTTTATTTTAATAAATATTAATTTGATTGTTGGTATGAAAACAAAACTATGTACCCGATGTATTGGAGCACAAACACAAGTTATAATGATGGACAATGAAGCTTTTTGTACTTCAGGATCTAAATGTTCTCCTTCTGCTGCTTTTATAATAATATTTAAACCAACATTGTCATTTTCAGCTTGTGGATCTTCTTCTTCTACCAAAGAATTATCATTTGCTTGAATTTGAGGCATTGGTTCACATAATAACAATTGCACTTTTGGTAACACAGCACATATGTTTATTACTTCAAGTGCATTTTTAACCATTTCATTTCTGTAGGTAAGAGCATGATACAGTGTTAAGTTTAATAAACACATTATTATTAGTAATAATAATAATAATAATAATAATAATGTAAAGTAAAAAATTTAAATATTCTTACCTTCCAGAAAAAACCCAATCATGTGACATACTTATAACCTGCAATAGAATATTTAAACCACCTAATTTAATTAATTGATCAACTGGCGTCCAATGACTCTTCATAGATACAGCATTTGATAATAACTCTATTTCTTCATAAACTTCAGCTTGAGATTTTTTACTAGACTAGAAAAGAAATAAAATTACATTTTTACATGAAGTCAGTATTTTTTAAACAGTATTATACTTTGTAACCAGGTACTGAGAAAACGTTAGGAGCCATTGTTGATGAATTTAAAAGTCCAGCATCCCTCATTTTAGCTCTACGTATTTGTTGAGCTTTAATATGCAAGTGAGCTTCAAAATAGTGTTTTAAACCAGCACAAACATGACGAATAATTTGCTTAGCAGAGCATTCAGCATCATCAGTTGATGCACTATAAGCTGGATCATCAGATGAAAGAATAGGCAATGTACTGACCTGAAGGAATAAACATATTTAACCATATGTAATAATACTAAATATATTTAAATAAATCTTACCACATTAATAAGTTTACGTAATCCATCATGGTTATCAAATATTTCTTGAATAACCCTAAAGTGAAAACTGTAACTAAAGAACATAGTTGCATGACATCTACTTGAGTCATGAGAACACTCCAACATCCAGAGTGCATATCTGAATAACATAAAATATGATCAAATACGGAAGCATACTACTTTAAAAATATTTTAACATACTTTACGAGATCAACAAGTGTGTGTTCAGGTAACAGACAAATTCTTTCCATAGCTTCCTCGCAATATGACAAATAATAAAAGCATATTGAAACGCCAGTTGATGGAATACTAGGTTTTGGAATTAAAAGTAATTTCTAAAAAAATATATATATAAAAAAAAATTAATTTCATAATTTAATTTTTTTTTTTTAAGGCTTGTTAATTGTTAATTTGTACATCTTTTAATTTATATATTCATATAAAAAATAATTTGAGGATATTTGATAAGATTAATTTCAAAATGATCAATAATTACTTATATGGGAGTATAATGTAAGAGTAATGTACACTTTAAGTTTTTAACAACAGATCAAATTTTCATAATAAAATGGTATCAAGTTTAAATTTATTAAATCATGAAAACATTAAAAACAGTTATTCATAAAATTTTATTTTGAATGAAAATAGATTTCTCTCGAAATAAAATTGATTAGAAATTGTTTGAATATTACATGTAAACCGGTAAATAATACCATATACTGTAATATTTTCAAAAACGTACAACAAATAGCAAAATTTTAAATATAACAAAAAGGGTATAATATCTTAAATCGGTTTCTGTTGACCTAATAAATGATTAGAAAACTTAATTTCCAAATATATACATGTACGTATATCATTATTGATTTTATACATGCTTACATTTTTATGTGCAAATAATGATGGAGCTACTCTAAAATTATTATCACAGTAACAGGTTTTGTAATTGTTTAATATTTTTTATCCTGTAGGACAATCAAATATTAATACCCTATCATACTCATATCTAGATCAATATTAATAGATTATAATGTGCTAATCCAAATCAATCATTCATATTTTTCTGGATCCCAAAATTTTTTGAAATTTAAGAAATTTAAAGTATACAGTAAAATTGTTGCCTTTATTATCTTAGAACTAAGAACTAAATTTACTAAACTTGATCAACTTGTTTTTCATACCTATCTCAATTAAATATAATTTTAAGGTAATTTAGTTGATGTTTATTTTCTTTAGTTTGCTCGGTTTGGTCTGAATAAAATATCCACGTTTTATACAATATTCCCGAGATTTATTTAGTTTGATTTTCAATTTTGTTTTTTTTCTTTAAGTATGATAACTAAAACCAATAAAGGAAAATGTCGTAAAAACGACCTAAATATGTTTAGTTATAAATTAGGGTTTGGGACTTTTTGCATTTGCATGTTTTTTTGTAGTGGTCGTAAACTATTCTAAGTGAGTTATAAATTTGTTTTATGAAATGACGAAATTAAATATATATATATATTATAACATAATATATATAGAAACTATATAACATCAAAAATATATATCACGAATATTTTGATATTCAGTCACATGATCAATAAAAACTAAGGTATTCTATATTGCCCGCCTTCGGTGTATTAAAAGTTTGTAAAATCTGATCATAGTAAAGTTTTAATGATGAGGACTTTCAACTAAATCCCACAAATGCTTTAAATGTTTTCAATTAATTTTTTAAAAATGATTTAGTACATGATCTAACTCTTTATTAAGAGACAGCTGAAATTTTGGTTCGACTTAAAATAGGAATAATCTTGCACAAGGTGCATTTAATTATTACAAAAATTGTAAAATGGAATTCAAACAATTATTTCAAAAGAAAGACATCTAGTTTTTGTTACAATATTATGATGTAAATAAATGGAGATTGCAAACAGATTCATCAAAAAAGTCTTAAAAGTGTTTTACTACATAACTAGAACCAGTTAATGTTTTTTTACATAACACATTCTGTCCATTTAAAAGAAACAAAGAAAACTAACATAAACTTCTAGAAAAAGATCAATATTCATACTATAAATGGATTTTTTTTTGGTGATATAAAAGTTTTGGGAATATTAATAGATCAATAACGTAGTTACACTCAGTTTTCTTGTTTTTAAGAGAATAGGTAAGCAAAAATCGTACTGATCATTGAGCTGTGAAGCACTGGCCAAAAAGACATAACGTGGAGCCACAAGCTAAAAATATAATATGCCATAATTTAACTGAACCTAAAAAAAGTTGTATAACCTCCTTTGAACATTAAGTTAGATAAAATGAAGCAATTTACAAGGGCCCTCGATGAAAATGAACATTGTTTTTAATATCTCCTCAAGAAGTTTCTTATTTTATCTTAAATAAAGGTTAAAGAAGGCATATTTGATGGACTACATAATAGAATACCAATAAAAGATACTGCATTTCAAAATAGAATGACTAATGTAGAAAAAAAAAAAAACTGAATATGATACAGAGACTAACTGATTTCAAATTTGAATTCGGCATGTAAACATTTATACAAATCTAGTATTATTAGTGTTGGCTCACAAATCAATATCATGACTTATTTTTTATGTTTTTAATATTGATATCAAATTAAATGTTATCAATATAAAGAAATATAATTAAAATCCTATCAATGACTATATTTAATATTTTACAAAAATATGAATAGATAAAAGATCATAACTTAATATTAAATTATATCTGATAACTATTAGCGGCCAGGTGGTGTCACATTGAATCAATGTGAATCATATGAATAGTATAACAGCATGTATAACATAGAGTATATACTCTCTTTTGAGGCTTCGTTATACATATATTATCTTATACTTTTATTTAAAGAAAAAACTATACACAGTCATAGGATTTAAGCAATTTATAAAAATTCAATTTAGTTTTGATCATTTATTCATAATTGTAAAACACGTTTTGTGCAATGTGTTTGCATGCTATATCGAAGATGACTGACTGACAGTTGAAATTATTATTTATTAATTAACTTAATATCATCTATTAAACTATACTAAACAATAAACATATATTTAAAAACATTATTATACACTGATATATTGGAAATATCAATATTTTGATACCAAGAAAAACAAAACAATATCATTATTAAACATTATACAACATTATATCATTGGCCAACACTAATTATTATACAAACAACAAAAATATACACATTTTATAAGACTATGTGATTATTAAATTCATTTAAAATACTATTTATAATATGAATAGTTAATACAATTAACATACTTGTAATCCTTGTGAAGCAATAAATTCAGTGGCAAATTTTTTGTGACATAAAAGAGCAGCCAAATACTTAAGAGCTTCAAAAGTCAGATAGCCATTTTGCTTCTCAGAAGAATTAATTATTTTCATAACCAAGTTCAGTGAATTTTTCTCATAGGCATGACTTAAAAACTGCAAACAAAATATTTATTTTATAATCTTGTTTTTTTTTAACTTTAAATACATCATTTACTTCTTGATATTCTCCTGTTGGAACTAGATACTTAAGACAAAAAACCAATTTTGTAGTTAAATTTGGAGGATAAATTTGAATCCAATTACTTGAATTAGTTTCAGTAGTGACCCAAGATGAATTGCTATCACCACAGACACCATTTTCTTCTAAAATTAAATAAATTATAAAACAAAAATATACAAATTATAAAATGTGCATACTTGGTTCATTGGATGAGTCTTCCAAAGAATTTTTAACATTTTGGTTAGGATCTTCAATGCCATCAGTTGAATTTGTATTTTCAATACATAATGATTTATTCCGCACTAAACAGTTACAACAAAACATTAACTAATACAATCTGTTTTGGTTATCGTGTTTATATTCATTAAATAATATAATATACAAAAACATTTAGTTAAAACTTTTAAAATGAATGAAATATATTGAAACCCACTAGGTAAATGAGAAATATTTAAAAAAATTTACTTCTTTTTCTAGGAGGCGCATTGACTGAAGTACTATCATTATTGGTCTGATCACTATTTAGATGAGAAAAAGGTTTTGAATTTTGATGGTCAATTTCTTCACAGAACAGTGTGTAGTAATTTTCTAAACGATCCAGTATTATTGGGACAAGTCTATTATTATCTTCTCTGTGATATAAATTTCATAACATTTTTATTAATATATATATATATGTTGCACATAAATAAATAAAAATCATACTTGAAATTAGCAGCTATATCAGTTAATTCCATACAAGATGCTAACAATCCAACTGCATAAGTTTGTAAAGGATCGCTATTGTTTTCAGCCCAAGAGAAGAGTCTTTGAATAAGTTGATTATTCGCGGGCTAATAAAATGCATACATTTTCAAATTATAGGTAGTAGATGAATAATAATAATAATAATAATAAAGTAAAATAAAATGATTTTACTCACGCTTTCAAAAACAACGGTAGTTTCTAAACCGGGTATAAGATTCATTACAAGCCTACAAGCAGCAACATTGAGATCATAATTATCTTTAGTTCTCCTTGGCCAGTGGTTATCTTTTAAATAATCATTTACTAACTGAAAATAACAAATAAGATAAATATTTAAAACAATAAAAATATAAATAACTTGAACTCGCGTCATATTTTATTTACATGATCATTGCTTGTGTTATATGTTATGTAAATCTCGGGTAATATCTATAGCCACTTAAGTGAACACAATTACCTACATGAATGAAATGTAAATCACCAGCAGCATTTCATTGATCCCGAGATTGATCCTAAAGCAGGACCCAATACTCCATGTATAGACGCAACAAAGAGATGTTACAAGTCAGATACAATAAAAAAACACGTGGTGCTATAAACTTACTGGAACACCAATTAATGAATGAAAGATGGTATTCACTTAATGACTCTAAGAACCTTTTAAATACATTTTTGAAAGACATAAAAAACATTTATGAAATGAGAAAAATGCACAGGCGATATTGTCATTACAAGGTGAAAATTGTAGATTAGGTACATATAACACAAACAATACCCACAGATACATATTTTAAGTACATATTGTATGAAACAAGTACCGAATCACTTATAAACTAAATCAATATATTTACCGTATTCATTAAATTATCTTTACGAAATAAAATTTTATACATCTGGCCTAGATTACAGGTTGGATCAATACGAGACGGATGACGATCATCGAAAGGATCTGGATCTTTTTTAAGATAGTTTTTTGATTCTGTTTCAAATACATCACACAATCTGTAACATTTGTAGGTATAATCAATAATAATAATAAAATAATAAAAATAAATAAAACCGAAAAAAATAAATAAAATATTTGAAGAGAAAAACGATATTTAGTCAAAATCTATTCTTTAATCAAGGCGATTGAATACAAGATTAATGAAGATGGAAAATAATTCTTAATATTAAATAAAATAGTAAAATCACAAATGAAAACTTAATTTTTTTACTATCAGTAAATAATCAAAATTAATTTAATTTGAGTACATATTTAAAAAATATAAAACGTGTTGGTACTTTTCCAAAAACACCTGCCGAGATAATTAACACTAATCACATTGAATCGTCTTTAATTAGTTGAGAAAGAAGTATCAATGTTCAAAATTAAAACTTTTAAGTACTTTGATACAATGCTGAAAATGTCTAATTAGATAAACGATGAATTACAAACGAATGTGTCAGTGGATGCTATGAATTACTGAATTAACTTGTATTACTTGTGCAAAGTAGGTATGGGATTATAACTAGGAGTTGGTAATTCATCTTCCCATTTCCGGAGTAAGTTCGTCAGCTCGGTGACGGACTGCTCCATAACTCAACGTCCGACGTCAATGCAACACCGGACGGTAATCAGCTCAAAGACTTTTGGAAATATTGAACGTCACTGGGGAAAATCGAATAAAACGATTAGCTACGAAAATACAAGTCTTTCACCGACCGGGCCGAGGAAACGGATTGCCGGACGACGAAACCACAGCTTACCGACAACGTCGCCACCCGGACCGTAACGTATGGTCGCAGAGACGCGATTTTCACTTTTCACCAGAGTCGCGGGACGGACGGAAAACGAAGTGTACGCGAGCGAAAAAACAACGCAGCATTTACGACGCGGCGACGGCACGGTCAGCACAACAACTCGCGACACACACAAGACACCGCTCGTGTCTGAACGTGAACCGCACTTATAATTCGAGGTTATGATCAGCCTCGCAGTGACTGCGCGGCACGACACCGGAGTGCGCTGTACGCGGTCGTATCTCGGCGGCGGATTCCCACCACTACACAACAACAATAATAATAATAACAATAATATCACATTTGGAGTACGGACCGCAGAAATTAATAATAATTTTCATTACGAGTAAGTCACATTTTTAATAATAATAATAATAATAATAAATAAATAAACGGCGGCGGCACTGCTGCGCGTCCGTCGCGTTCCTCAAAACGATTTTATCGTCGTCACTGATAAAGAGGTCGTGTCCGGACTGTCCGGAGACTCTCGACTCGCCGTTACTATCGCGTGCGTTCGCGTTCCGTTGCCCCTCGACGACCAGTCGCTGAGTCTCGTGTTTTTATTTAGACCGGGTTTTCCTACGCGTCCCGTCCGCCACCGCTCCGACGCCGTTCGCGCGCCCCGCCATCGCCTCGCTAGATCGTCCGGTCCGCCGAGAACGACCGTGATACGAGTCCATAACACACAGACACAGTACAACTGCAACCGCGTTTACCCGTCGATTTCTCCGTGGGCTTTCGTGTCGTAGCCGGTCGCCGTCACACTTGGAAAGCCGTCCGGCGCGCGTCATTCCGTGCGGACGTTTTTGCGCCCGACCTGTGCCGTCGCTTATCCCGCGGCCACCCGTGTCCAGTGACGCAGACGGGCGCGAGATCCCAGAAAACGCGTGTGTGCGGCAAACAAGTGAGTAGGTCCGCGCGGACGGCGAATCGACGACGCCGCGCGCGGCCGTTATTTTCAACGGCGAAAACCCGGACCGCCCGGTTCACGCCCGCCGAGTGTTGTGCGCACGGATGTGTTATTGTCGTACAGGGTGGCTGTACACGCGGTGCCGACGGCCGTCCGCACGCCGTGTCTGCGACTTTTTACGCCGACCGGTCACCCGATAGGCGTCCTTTAGAAGACGCGGCCTCGTCCGTTTTCTTCTGCGCGCCGCCGCCGCCTTTCGCTTTTTTTTCGCGCGTCGCGTCCCGAGGTCGTCGTGTGCCGCGGCGGCTACTCGTCTCGCCATACCGCACCAGCCAGGTATATTCCCTTTTCCGTCCGAACTTACCCACGGACGGTCATCACTCGTCAACAACGGTAGTAACGGACGGCGGCGTTTCCGCGTTTACTCCCCCCCCCCTTCCCATTTGTTTCTCACGGCCGAGATCCCGTATCCCTCGTGATTCATCCTCCTGATATTTGGGGTTTCTTATCCGTTAAATTTTTTTCGTGTCTACTGGCAAATCGATCGCAGTGCTTTAAGATCGGTTTAGTGTGTCACCAGCAACGGTAACGATATTATTTCTCAAACGTTTCTGCTCGTCATCTGTTTCAGATATGGCCGATCAAAAACCAACTGACAATCAAAATCCTGAATTTTGCAAACCCAAGGTACCTATTTAAATATATATTCTTGTATACAATTCTTTTGTTTATTTTTGACGTGTTTTGTATATTTTAGGATCCTAAAGATGTTGAAAAAGCCCAAGAAGAATGTATGAAAAAACAATATCAAATGAAGGCAAATTGGCCTCCAGTCAGTGGTCATTCTGCTCTCCTCCAAAAACGTTTAGCCAAAGGGGTATGAATAGTTTTGTATAGTTTTATCAAAAATGAATAGTTTTATATAGTTTTATCAAAAATAGGCCTGGTATTAAGAAAAGATTCCTTACTATTTTTACTACTGATACACTTAACAATTATATGCGATATTTTAAAATTCAATAGGTATATAATAATATATACTTATTCCGTAATTATAACTTTAAACCCATTATCTTTTTTGTCCTATCTTAAAGTGTTTGCCTATTTTATCAGCGTATTTAAATGTAGGTGTCATAATTTACCTTAATTATTTGTTAATTATTAGATTAAGTGTATAAATTCGTGTTTCGTATCTCTATGCTCATTATGTCTTAATCCTTTTGAAACTTCTTTATTTTCTCTCTTTATCTTAGAGATTTTTGTTCAAATATCTCGACTATAACACACGAGAAGAAATATGATAATATTAAGTCACTAAATGGTTCTTTTTATCAAATATATTTTTTGATATTGATCTGTATTCTGTTTTACTTATTTACCTAGTAAGTTTTTCTACTGATAGTATTTATCTTAATAATAATAATCATGAAGTACTGAATGTATGAAAAGGTTATTATTTTTAATTGAAAAGTTACTTTCATGGATTTTTACTTTATTATACTCATTAATTTGAAATAAATCTTCAGCTTTTGTCGAAAATCAAATTTTTAATTTTATGAAAAGTGAAATTTCTGAATTTGAATTTATTGAAATTTATGCAACAGAAATTGTAAAAATCAATCAAACCTATTCATTTAAAAAATTTAAAATAAATTCAATTATTGTTTTTGTAAAACAATATTTTAACCTTGCCGTATAATTCAGTATAATTTAAGTATTTAAGTTGTAAACTTGTCTTGAGTCTTAATAAATTAGTGAATATTTTTATGTGATTCATATATCACTTCTTGTCACGTTAGTAACTTATGGTTTTTGTTATTTTGTCCTATATCAAAGAATATTGGTTTTGTATTGTATATTCAAAATATTGGTAACACTTACTTAGAAATTGAATAGATTCAATTATACACATCAATGGTGTGCTGTGAACCTTCATTACATTGCATTGTTTTTATAATTATCTTGTGTAGGATTTTTGTATTTTAATTTTAAAGATTTTTTCTGACGACTTGTACTGTACAGTTATGCATTTCTTTAAGTGTCATGGCATATTTTTGCATTTTTTAGCGTATACATTTACAAACCTTGATGATTAATATTATTGACTAAATTATTATAGGTATTTTATAGCATTAGTTTGTTTAATGTGAGTTTTCATTTTCTTTATAAATTGAATTTAAATTTAATACATCTAGTCAAATTTCTTTTGCTCCTATATTGTTTTATATAAATGTTTTATTGACAATTTTTTTATTTTTTTAGCAAAAGTTTTTTGATTCAGGCGATTACCAAATGGCTAAACAAGCAGTTACAGGTAACAAAGTGGCCAATCGCCCAGTTCAACAGGTTTTGGGTTTTGGTACTGGAGACACCATACCCACACCAGATACAGTTCCAGCACGAAAGACTTCGATTATCCAGCCAAAGTTTAACCCAAGTTCCACTCCATCGTCTACCACGTGATTTTTATACTTAAGTCATGTTTTATTTCTTTTACATTTATTTTATTTTATTCAGTAACTTAGTTAAATCAAATGTTATTCATTCGATTTTGTTAATGTCGTGGTCCATGGTATAAACACCATGTGACCATTTGGTTGATTTTTTTTTATATAATATTCAATGTGTAAATTTATAATGTGTTATTGCATTATTTTTCCAATATTATTCGTACATGGCCCATGGGATCGTGATAAAAACTTCAGCATTTTAATACATATGTATATTTTTTTTTTTTTTGTCAAACAATTATTAGAAAATGAATTTTAATTAACATTCATAAAATTGACGGTCTTTTTAGTCATAATAGTGTATTTAGTTTAAAAATTATTAATTATGTTGTTAAACATTTTCAAAACTGTAATTTGATATAAAAACAGAATATTTTTTTTAATAAAAGTAATTTAAGTACTAATCAAACATTGTTTTTAAGTTTGGTGATATTAATTTATTATTTCACATCATGTTACATATCATGAAATAGTGGTAAGTCGTAATCACTAGGTAAGCTTAATTATGTGTCACATAATAACATTTATTGAAATAACTCAATTTTTAATTATTTTTAATTTTATTATGTATATTGTGATTCTTTGATCTTTGAATAACTTCAATAATAAATGCACTGATTCAATGTGTTATATTAAAATGCAGTTTTGGTAAATGCATACGTTTTTCAATGAAATTGAGTATACGTGTACCTAGTAATTTCAATCAACAAATTTCATTTAATACAATTTTAATTTTGCACCTGGCACATTTTGCTATTATGTTATAATATCATAAAAAAATTTGCCTTGATATTGAATTATCAAATGCATGAGTTTTAGTGAAACAAATAGTAATTAAAATAATTACCAGTAACAGAAAAAAGTACCAAAGTTGTATTGGATTTTCATTTTTATTGTTTTTTTTTTTCGTATGGCATGATTATCCGGGAGTGTAGACCCTAGGGTCTACAGTTCGGATGCTGGTTTGGCAGAATTTCTATTGGAGCACCCGACAGTTGTTTCCACATTTTGTTTCCACACATTGTAACCGCCGCCTTAGTCCACTCGGCCACTCTGTCCCCATTTTTATTGTGATAGTATTTCATAAATATTAAATATCCGTTGTATGACATTTTTACCTATTACTAATTTGATTTGAAATGAATTAAAGTTATAAATTGTGTAAATTATAAAACGTTATGAACAACAAGTCATGATTTTTGGCTAGAACAGTTAGTACAATTGTTTACTAGTTAAAAATTGTAAAAGTCAAAATATGTCCTGTTTAATATTATAATAGCGAAAACTGTATCAAATATTATTAAATTACACACATGTCAATCATTAGTTCAGGTTACGTACATTGTGTAGTGAAATTTGAGGACTAACTTCTATTTTAATCTGCTGATGTTAATACTCTAAAAATTATATTTATATAATCATTTTTGTGTTTTTAGTTATACACATTTAGTTGGAAAAATGTTTTCATTATAATGTGAACATTTGTTTCTTGTTCAATAATCTATTAAATATATAAACCTTGAATAAGGATTTTATCA